>JAJAGP010002614.1:17806-106024 GCA_025084515.1 Ancistrus triradiatus | reverse complement strand
CCATGTTTAGTGAGATTTTAAGCCAAAACCTCCTTCCACAGAGCACTGAAGATGGAACGTGGCTGGGTCTTCCAGCATGACAATAATCCCAAACACACCACTCGGGAAACAAAGGAGTGGCTCCGTAAAAAGCATTTCAAGGTCCTGGAGTGGCCTAGCCAGTCTCCAGACCTCAACCCCATAGAAGATTTGTGGAGGGAATTGAAAGTCTGTGTTTCCCAGCAACAGCCCCAAACCATCACTACTCTAGAGGAGATCTGCATGGAGGAATGGGCCAAAATACTAGCTACAGTGTGTGCCAACCTGGTGAAAACTTACAGGAAACGTTTGACCTCTGTCATTGCCAACAAAGGTTATGTTACAAAGTATTGACTTGAACTTTTGCTATTGACCAAATACTTATTTTCCACCATGGCCGCATGGTGCCTTGTCCTTTGCATGTCCTCCCCGTGTTTGCTTGGGTTTACTCCGGGCACTCCGGTTTCCTCCCACAGTCCAAAGACATGCGAGTTAGGTTAACTGATTACACTAAATTGGCCTGGTTTGAGTGTGGTCTGACGCATCGGCTGGAGTATTTTTCGGTCGCATCAAATGGCAGTGGGCGGACCCCGCATCTGGTGGGACAAGCGCCAGGAAAATGATGATGACTTATTTTCCACCATAATTTACAATTAAATACTTTAAAAATCCTACAATGTGATTTCCTGGATTTTTTTTTCTCATTTTGTGTCTCATACTTAAAATGCACCTATGATGAAAATTCTAAGTAGGAGAACTTGCACAATCAGTGGCTGACTAAATTTTTTTTTTGCCCCACTGCACAGTATTCCTTATGGGGAAAATTTGCTCGGTACTTTTGGTTCTTCATTTTGGTCATCTTTGGTTCTCGACAAGCCTTCTGGAACGTCAAGAAGCGAGGTACCGCTGTATTAACATTAACAGAAAAGACACAAAAACAATAAAGTCGATGGTAAATATCGAGGTCATGTCAATTACTAACAATGCGCTCAACAAACTAAGAATTTCAATTATTTAAACAAAATCCTTAGTGTTCACCTCCTTATATTGTGCTTAAGTAGCGATAAAAATTACACTCTGGCGCCACCATGAGTAAGATGGGTTCCACTGTAGATGAGCTTCTCATAGCTTCTTTATGCATCTCATGTAGTTATTCTTGGCACTATTATCGTTGGTTTTCTCGTTATCGGTGTAGGTCCAGATTTCTGTGAATTTATTTGTGTTTCTCAGATAGACACAAGTAATAACCCTTCTGAATGAGCATGGATATCATATTACATAACAATTTCTATTTTTTTTATTATAGAATGGGAATATAAATATGAAGAATTTTTTCAACAGTAAATTAACAAGACACACAGCCCAATATGCCATAACTCTCAGAATCAGGCATGACAAACGGAATATTTTATAAATTTGAAACCAATATGTATAGAAACTATCAAGGATTTCTATATCAAAAACTGTTTGGTACTGTTACGGATCGCCATATTTAAAAGAAAAAAGACAAACCGTGTAAATGAAATAAAAGGGTTTGGGACCCAAATGCAGTTAGCTCCAGGTGGTAATAGTGAACTGAAATAAAACAAAGAAATGAAACAATAACTGATAAAAATACAAATAAATAAAAAAGTAAACAAATAAATAAAGTCACCTCAGTGGCTGGGGAATGAACCCAGGTCGACTGCGTTGGTGACTAGTGGTTTAACTGATCCCACCACCAGACCACTGAAGTTAAACCAAAGAAACCAACAACAGATGAGCTTCCGTGTGTGTGAGGGAAAGCCCACACGCACACACACACACACAAGAGCTCCGACTCGCACCGAAAGGAGAGCGAAGAGAGGGGGGTACTGACGTCACCCACCGTGAGGGAGCCGGAAAATGGAGAGGGGGCGGAGCAGAGGCTCCGGTCTTTATGAATGAAACTACAGATACTACGGGGCGCGCGGACATGCTCAGGGTTGACCATCGGGCGCACTGCACTGGGAGGCTCTGATAAGCAGGGCAAGAATTCACCAAGGGGCTGAACTGGAGGGCGGGGTAGGTAATGTCAGGTGCAACAGCTGACCTGGGCCTGGGGACCAACCTGACTGGCTCAAGGGTGGAGCTCAGAGCTGGCGGGTCGGGGGTGAGCTCGGCAGCTCAGAGGTGGAACTCGGCACTAGCAGGTCAGGGACTAGAGCAGACCCGACCACGTCTACGAAAGAGGTCGGCGCTAAGGACCTGGCTAAATGAACAGCCGCCAAGGACCTCAGTGACAAGGTCAGCAAAGGTGACCAAGGCGGTGCAGGGATCTGTCTCGGTGACCGTGGCGCGGGAATCTGGACCAACGATCGCGTTGCAGGGATCGGTCTTGGTGACCGTTGCGCGGGGATCGGTCTTGGTGACCGTGGCGCGGGGATCGGGACCGACAATCACGGCGCGGGGATCGGTCTTGGTGACCGTGGCGCGGGGATCGGTCTTGGTGACCGTGGCACGGGGATCGGTCTTGGTGACCGTGGCGCGGCACAGAAATCGGTCTTGATGACCGGGGCACAGACTGCCCAGGCATGGAGCTTAAGTGCTCAGATGTGGGGCGTATGAGTGCGGCGAGCTCATGTACGGGGCCAGGCAGCACTAAATACCCAGGCATGGAGCTTTCCTGCTCAGATGCGGGGCCTACGGGCATGGTGGGCCCAGGTACAGAGCCATGGGGCGCCAAAGTGCTGAGCTTCAGCACTAACGAGCACGGCTACCTCTTGAACGGGGCCAGGCGGCGCCAAAGACCCAGGCATGGAGCTTAAGCGCTCAGATGCGGAGCTTACGGGCGCGGCGAGCTCATGTCCGGGGCAAGGTGGCACTAAATTCACGTCAAGTCAGATTTATTTATATAGCGCTTTTCACAATGGAGCATTGTCTCAAAGTTTAGATTATCTCCTAATATCTACGTTCAATCTCAAATTGAGCAAGCCTAGGGCGACAGTGGCAAGGAAAAACTCCCTAAGTGTTATGAGGAAGAAACCTAGGGAGGACAAAGACTCAAAAAGGGACCCAGTCATGGAGGTTACCTGCTCAGATGCAGGGCCAACGGGCGCGGCGAGCCCAGGTACAGAGCCAAGGGGTCGCTAAATGCTCAGGTACAAGGTCAAACTGCCCAGGTGTGAAGCTTACGAGCCCGGTGAGCCCAGTTTCAGAGGCGTGCTCTTGAACGGGGCTAGGTGGCGCTACAGCACACAGCTGCTTTACAGTCGCAGACGAGTCGAAATCCGTTCAAGCAAACAGGGAAGACTCAAGGGGGGGGGGAGCCAGGGCAGGGTCAAACACCAGCTCCCAGTCCGAGACTGCAGGTGGTAGCTATTTGGATCGGGCGGGGCACCAACGGCGTCTGCAGGAGGGGCTGGACGTCTCAATCGGTTCAGGTGGCCAAAAGTGGGCAACTCCCGAACTAAGATAACTAGCCGGGCCCCCAAAGGCTAGTCAGGAGCCGGGAAGAGAGATCCACCGGCTGCGGCGACTGGGGACCTCCATAGTGGAGGTCCAGGAGCTAACGCTGGGTCCCTTTACTGGTGGCTGCATTCTGTTACGGATCGCCATATTTAAAAGAAAAAAGACGAACCGTGTAAATGAAATAAAAGGGTTTGGGACCCAAATGCAGTTAGCTCCAGGTGGTAATAGTGAACTGAATTAAAACAAAGAAATCAAACAATAATTAATAAAAATAAATAAATAAAGTCACCTCAGTGGCTTGGGAATGAACCCAGGTCGACTGCGTTGGTGACTAGTGGTTTAACCGAACGCACCACCAGACCACTGAGGTTAAACCAAAGAAATAACCAACAAAAGATGAGCTCCCACCAAAAGGAAAGTGAAGGAAGGGGGGCACTGACGTCACCCAGCGCGAGCGAGCCGGAAAATGGAGAGGGGGCGGAGCTGAGGTTCGGGTCTTTATGAATGAAACTACAGATAATACATGGCACTGCGTGTTGAAAGAAACGCGTGTCCCGCTTACAAACACAATAAGGAAGCGAAGGAAACACAAATGCTATCGCTAGCGAGCCAAAAGAAAAGATGTGATGGCGTTCAGCCCGATCGCTGCAAACGAAGGAACGTGGAAGTTAACCACGGATGGCCCGCCAGCAGCAGAGACAGAAAAGTGAAAAATAAAGAGAGGGGAAATCTTCAACCCTACACTAACACTAATCCCTGTCTTAAAGCGGGTCCTTCTGGAACCCTACAAGGCCGACCTCCTTGATGAGGCCGGTCGTCCACTGAGCCAAAAAAGGCCAAAGCCTACAAAAAAACCACCTTAGAAAATACGCACCAAGCGATTAAGTAGCAAGTCGGGATACCTAGCGAGTCGGGATATGTAGCGCAGCAAAAGTGAATGCAGCCACACTGCCAAGCTCAGGAGCAGGACTTAAATACCTGGGCTGGCAGGTGCTGCATATTATTGCGAATGCGCAGGTGCACATACGCGATCGCATAAACTGTCAGAGTCACCAGATGGTAACTAAGCCAACGCTGCCCCCCAGCATCGGTTAGAGGGACCTATGACAGGTACATAGCCTGTTTTTGGGAACAACTTTGTTGAAAAAATTCAATCACAAGTTCTTTAACCATAAATGATTAAAAAAATCTTTTACAAAAATGGGACATGGAATGGATGCCAACTTTTGAAATTTGATTCAGGAAGTTCAATAATGTGTTATATTTGGAGGATGTAGCTGATTATGGCTATAAGTTTAAATCAGTTAACTTAAATGAATAAATGGGGCACCATCTGATTCCTTTTTGAATTGAGAATCAGGAAAACCAGTTTACTGGGAACAAATTTGAACACTTTAAAACCGGCCTCTATCTGAAGACCATGCAATCTACAACTATCAGTTATCCAACTATCTCACATTGAATACTGAAGACACTCCCACACAAATCGTAATTCAAATGTACGAATATATTAATTGCAAGACACAAGAAAATCAGAGTTAAAACTTGGGAAAGTAATGAAAAGCTGACCAAAATATGAGATATATGGATGCTACTCTGAATTCAGCTATTAGACTATGAGTGGTTTTGGGTAATTTTGAGAAATAACTTACGAATGGTAATTTGGATCATATGCATGTGAAATATACTATAACGCAGTGAGGTTTTAAAATACAGATGAGATTTAAAGAACCAAACTTAGACACCCTGAACTGCGCAATGAAGTGGTACATCCTTTGCTGGACAAGGCGTGGAGCTACTCTTCAGTGGTTTTCATCAGAAAAGTGACGGGCATGACGCGAGACATGGTCAACCTGGTGCACAGTATGGTGACTGGCACCAATCCTTGACTGGATACCTTTGGCTTGGAAATTAAGCTCTTGCCAAGACTACATGGTTACCTTAAGGGAATGGATCCCAAGCAAAAGGTTAGAACAACAGGTAAAGTATGAATATATAATATGAATATTTTACTAAACTCGTATTGGAAATCGTGGATGAGCCCCACAAAAACTGTAAGACATTCTCAAATCAAAATGCATTTTCTCTACAGTTGAAAGATGGTAGAGAAAACATCGTAAGCTGACTGCAAACTTCTGTGTCTCCAGGTACCTGGGAGATCACCCTGAACTCACTGTTCATGTACTGCTGTGTATTGCTCACACACAACTGGTTTCTAAAGGAGGTGTGATACTGTTGGAATGAGCACTAGTTCCAAAAGCAATCTGAACAGACACCAAGCAGAATCAGATGTAATTCATTTAGGAGCCAATGGCTCCTTAAGGTATTTTTCTTTATGGAGCCCTGCTCTTGTGTGAATGTCTTGGTGATATTGAAAAGCCTTCCGACAAGCAAAACTCTTCCCACACTCTGAGCACAAAAAAGGCTTCACCCCTGTGTGAATGCGCTTGTGTTGTTGAAGATGACTCGACTGATTAAAAGTCTTCCCACACTGTGAGCACAAATAAGGCTTCACCCCTGTGTGAATGCGCTGATGTTGTTGAAGAAGAATCAGCTGATTAAAAGTCTTTCCACACTGTGAGCACTCGTATGGTTTCTCTGTTGTGTGAAGGAGCTGGTGTCGTTGAAAAGAAGTCGGTAGCGCAAAACTCTTTCCACACTGTGAGCACTCGTACGGTTTCTCTCCTGTGTGAATGCGCCGGTGTCTTTGAAGGCCACTGTGTTGAGTAAAGCTCTTGCCGCACTGTGAGCAGTAGTATGGTTTCTCTCCTGTGTGAGAGCGTTGGTGTACTCGAAGAGAACTATGACGAGTAAAACTCTTTCCACACTGTGAACACTCATACGGTTTCTCTCCTGTGTGAGAGCGTTGGTGTACTCGAAAAGAACTACGATGAGTAAAACTCTTTCCACACTGTGAACACTCATACGGTTTCTCTCCTGTGTGAATGTGCTGGTGTTGCTGAAGATGACTCGGCTGATTAAAAGTCTTTCCACACTGTGAACACTCATATGGTTTCTCTGCTGTGTGAAAGAGCTGGTGTCGTTGAAGAGAATTCAGTCGTGGAAAACTCTTTCCACACTGTGAGCCCTCGAACGGTTTCTCTCCTGTGTGAATGCGCCAGTGTCTTTGAAGGCAACTCCGTCGACTAAAATTCATTCCACACTGTGTGCAGGGATAGAGTTTCTTCCCTGTGTAATTGTGCTGGGGTTGCTGGACATTAGACCCATCAATAAAACTCTTGCTACTATCTGAGCACTGATATGTTTTTCCTTCTTTCTTAACACTAACGTCTACTTGAAAATTACTCTGCTCAGTAAAGCTCTTCCCATGATTTCTGATTTCTGATTTCTGCATTTGGTCATGATAGTTACTGCATTGAGGGTGAGCAGACATTTCCAGACTACTGGAGCTTTGTGTTGGTATCAGATTCTCCGGTTTATTCTCTCCTAACTTCATTAATCTCACATAACAGCTCCTGATATGGCATCTCTTGATGTGTTCCTGGAGGTAAATCTGAGACGTAAAGGAAAGTGGACACAAGGAGCAGGGGAACCTCTGATAATGTGGTCTGTACATTCCTGCAACAAAAACAAAATTCTGTTTTAATAAAATTCCTATGCAGTCACGGATCAAAGGTACAACCTGAACAACTGCAATCGGGTTCTATACAAAACTTGAGAATTAGCCAGTCAGATGGGAATTCTGTGTCTGTGACTGATTGAACCAGCTTCGTCTTGGTCATCGCTACTGCAGAAAAAGCAGCAAGTGTCCCAAAACCTACATAAGTAAGACCTTGATTAATAAGTGCAGAATTTAACTAGATTTGCATCTCCAGAAGGAACTACAACAGAGCTTAAAACGTGGCAAGTAGAAAGAATGTGGGTTTGAGGTGTTTGCCCAAGCCAGAGAAATGTGTGCCATGCCAGGGTCATCAAACTCATTCCTTAGACTATTCAAATATATCGTAGTCGAGATGACCAAAGGATTCACTGGAGGATAACATGGCATGGGCGCTACTCAGATACTCCACACTAAAGAAACACCCTAAAAAATGGAAAACCTTGGCTGACTGAACAATGTTTGTACTTAACCATTTGCAGAACACTTTCTGATCCAGATGTAGCTGAACGTAACACTGAGATCTTTGGCATACTCCTCTTCGTACCACACCAAGAGCTCCTGTCCGGGTTCTATAGGTCGACAGGAACGGTACAGAATCCCTCCTCCATACTGGAACGCCACCAGATTCTGCTCTTGATCAGTACGAGCACAATTCACATACCTGAGAGAAGAAAGCAAGATAGTCAATGATCAGGAACCATCAGTAAGCAGGAGAAGCCAATTCCATCCAATCAGGATCAGGAAAATCAGTGATGTCACTCTTACCTCATCCAGTTAGCATTCATCTCTCTCTTAGCATCGATGTATTCCTCACACTTCCTGCTCCTGTAGATCTACAAATAATCAATTCGATATTTCCATTTACTCATTAATGGAACCACTGGCTTCACATTAAATGATCTATATGGAACTAAGGACAATGAACATTTCCAAATCTCCACCACACTGTCAGTACAATCCTAGATGTGATAAAGTTCAGAAATGGAATGAACTCACCACCCAGGAATATCCACTATTCATAGCTTCCTCTCGCTCTACCACATCCCCCTGGTAGGGTCCAAAGTGAGCACCAACTGGAACAGTCTGGCCCTTATTAAACACCCCCAGACCTGCATCAGGAATACCAGACTCCTGAACCTCTAGACCAGGTGGAAGGGTTTTTCGGGCTCGATCTGGAACCCCCAAGGGAACGGGGGTATCAGGGATGAAGAGAGCCGGGACCAATGAAGCTCACACTTGTTGATGAAGAAGGACTTGCGGAAGTCCACAATCTGGAAAGAATCACTTCTTGGTTAACTCTCAAACTAATTTAGGTTTCCACTTCATTTATAATTTAGATGGAAGAATTTCTGGAAGTCAGTAAAAGGACCATGTTATCTTACAGAGATAATCTTCATCCTCAGTTTCCTCCTTCTCATTCAGTTGGACCACAGTACGTGACGTTACTCCATCTAAAATACCAGCAATAACAGATTGAGAAAATCAAAATAGAAAAATTAAAACATAATGTCTAACTCAAAGACAGTCCAAGTACACACTAATCCCAGTCTCAATAAAAGGTAGAATTGTTATTGGGAGATATTTAACCCACCCAGACTGATTTTGATAATAAACTCCACTTCCTTACAGAGGTAATCTTCCTCATCAGCTTCTTCCTTTTTAATAATTTTCTTCTGGAATTTTTCATCTTCATTCTGTTGATCCTCACGGAGGTCGTGTCCCTCAGAGCTCAATATTCCTTCTTCTGAAGCCTCTGCCTTCACATCCTCACAAAGACCAACATTAATAATTTATTAAAGAAAATGAACAAAACTGAACTTTCTTCATATTATCTGTAATATCTGGTCTGTGAGCAGATCTGAATGGCCAAACTTTAATGTGTTTAGAATTAAAGTTGGACCGGTCAGCAGGGTCTTACTCACCATGCTCTGGGTCGATGTAGGCCGACCTGCTGCTTCACAACCAATCCCCTCGATCTGCCCCCAGCGGTGCTTCAGAGCCTGTGAAAAGTTTCCTTTTTTATGGCATGCTTCAGCCACAACACCAGTGCTTTATAAAATTAAATAAAATCTAAACTTTTAAAAACAGCTATGAAAAATCCTCCTCAGAAGAATTACCTGTGTGAGACAAAACTGTGTTTAATAGGCTACTGTCTGTAAAGTCTCAAGTCTTGATTTTAAGACATAGAGACCTAAAGTTAAAAATAAAAAGTTTAGATAACAAAGACAACATTCAATTTCACCAGTGTTTTTTTTTTTTACCAAAAATTATTACACAAACCTACACACACTATAATTGCAATGATCTGTCAACAAATCCAGCGCAGTCATTAATACATTTCTAAATCATGTTTGTGATGTGTTATAAGTGAACCTATTTAAGAGTTATTTTGAAAGTAACCCTGAGTTAGTCTATTGACAAAAACATCAACAATTTGTGTCATTATGAAACATCAAGCTAATGAGCCACTGTACGACAAATAATATTTTATAATACAACAATAAGCATAATGTAATCACACTAATGACTACTTCTATATAAATAATGTACTACATAATGTACACAGACCCTACACCATTATTTCACCCTCTATGTAGTGCACTTCTGCAGGGAGTAACAATCAGCAGCTTCAGTTGAACTTACCTTGTGTTTTAAAGCAAAAACGGAGTGAATCAGCTCAAACTTTTGTCGAAACGCCCTCAAACTGCGATTGTAAAACCGAACAACAGCCACATCAACACAAGCCCAACACAATCCCATTCAACACAATCTTCTTCTTCTTTTACCTGTTTATCTGGCTTTTTTTCCCTCGCGCCTTGCATCAATTATGTTGCATTAGCGCCCTCTTCTTGTCAGTTGGTTTCTGCCTTTAAGTGCAAAAGCACTTGCTATATTAGGATAAGGGACAGATTATTTCTAATTTGCCACTTTTGTGTTCTCTTAAGAACCTCAAAGTTGTATCTTTCCCATCACATGAAGCTAACAAATGTGTTTAGAGTTATTCCTCGTTCTCTACACTCAAGTTCCAATTTTCTCCTTGTAAAATGCTTATTCCCATCACTTTCAGTGAACTGTTTAAATGTTTGCCCTAGAGTTTCAATCTTGTTATTGCTCTCTCATTTTCCCTACTCAATCTTAAATTTCTCCATTCTCCTAATTGTCTTTCCATTCTTAAAAACAAAACTCCAATCGTAAATTATGCATTGGTTACCCAAGATAATCCAATAATATCCATTCTTGTTCGAGAATAAGCTGATTTAATGCTTTCTAGAGCTGAACTACTGTCTGAACATGTTATTACCTTTTATAACTGATTCTTTTCCACGAACTATAATACCATTAATATTGCAAGTAATTCTACTGTACAGGTTGTCTGTTGTTTGTTTACTTATTTTAACTCCCAATTCGGGTGTAACATAAGCAGTACAAGATCGTTCTGATTCAGGCTCCTTTGTCCCATCCGTAAAGTACTGCTGTACTACTGTATGTTCTAACCTCAATCTTTCTATGACCACCCTTGTCCAATCTAGCTTTTCTTCCCTTTTAACCTGATTTGTGCATTACAAGAACATATTCTGAACTTTAAATACACTTAGAAGAGCAGAAGAAAATACTTTAATAAATAGCCCAACTAAATCAAATCAAACATTCTTCAGAAATATTTACTTACTGTCTTTAAAAACAATCCATGCACAACTATGCCACCAAATGTAAGTCAACTTAAATTTTATGTCGAATGTAACAGTGTAAAAGAAAATGTGTCAGGATTCGCCCCGTTTTCTCCGCTTTCGTTTCGCCACGTAGTCCTTTCTGTTTACTCCTGCTCTGCAACGTGTTTCTTTCTTTTGTTTTGGTTTTGTGAGTGCGGCGTGCGTGTGTTGTTGTGCTTTCCCCACAGATCCATTGGCTGTTTCGTCACTCCTCAACCCTGCCCCGATCTACGCACCGGTTCCTCGTTTCATCTCATCTCCACACTATTATATAACCTCGCCGCTCACAGCCATGGATTGCCAGATCGTCCATTGACGCAGCCTGGTATCACGCCTCTCGTTTCTCTCTTGAGATTTATGTTTACGTTGTTTACCATAGTTCGCCTCATACGCACGGTTGCTACCGCTAGCTTAGCCTAGATATTGGCTTAGCCATTAGCTTAGTCATGGCTACCTTACGTTTTGTTCGGCTCTCATGCCAGGTTTATGTTCACTCGCTTAGTGATATCTCTCTCTCTCATCACCCCTGCAGAGAAGATCTTCGCTGCCATGAATCACGGACTACGGAACATTCAGGGAAGCCAACTTCACCAGCTTCCTGGACTCTCGCCACTGTTCTGAGTTTCGTCATTGTCGCACATTATTCTCGCCTGACTTTAACACTCCTTATCTTAATAAATCCGCTATTTTTTGACATCTGTTGGTCTGTTCTTGGGGTTGCATCTTTGGCTCTGCCTATTAAGTGTCGGGGAACTTGCTGTTCCCCCGTAACAGAGCGATCTGGCCAATATGGAGCCCACAGCCCCCAAAACAGATGACCCTAGGTCACTAGCCATACTGCTCCAGTGCCAAGAATGACTGGCCCAGCATGACTTTTACACTATCTTAGAGAATCTAACTGCTTATTAACTGCTCAGATCACTTCTCTCACCGGTCAATAAAATCAGGTCTTTTCTTTTTCTTCCCAGGGCTCTGTTTCATCTGCCCAGAGCCAGTCTACATCCCCAGCCAATGGCGAGTTCGACGCCTCGCCTTCACTGGAGACTCCCTCAGAGTCAGGTGCCGCCGCCACCATCTCATCAGAAACCCTGACCTATCACCGGGACTCAGAGATGCCCTTCACTCACCCTGAGCCTTTGAGGTTGTCTCGTACGATGACTTCATTCGTCGGTTGCGGATGCCCAGTGGAACGACCCCGTGCTGCGCGAAGCATTTCGTGCTGGGTTGTCTGAGAAACTCAAGGATGAGCTGGCAGCTCGTGACGAACCCTCCAACCTCGAGGCAATGGTGGCATTGGCTGTCCGCCTGGACCAGCGCTATCAAAAATGACGGCAGGAGAAGGACCAGCGCCCGGTCCAGACTTTTCCCTGCAATTGGTCCTGGTCTGCCTCCCCCGAGGTGCCCCTCCCATGGACGCCATCAGCAGCCGCCTCGGAGAACCCTGTAGCCATGCATGTGGGGCGAACCAAGTTGTCCCGCCTGGAGTGTTCCCACTGGGCTGAGGAGGGATTGTGCTTCTACTGCGGGGCCTCCGATCATGCTGTCTCGTCATGCCCAAAGCGGTGGCTCGTCGACAGAACCGGGGACCTCGACGAGCACTCTGCCCAGCCCCCCCCCCAGCCCTGTGCAGGGCCTCGTACCGCCTGCCTGTTCCTGCCAGTCAAACTACTCCCCCTGGGTAAGATTCGGGACGTGGAGACCCTCATCGACTCGAATGGCGAAAACAACTTGATAGACCTAGGTCTCGCCGAACAGCTTGGGATCCGCACAGAGACTGTGGAGGCCCCGAGACGAGCCTATGCCTTGGATGGTAAGCGTCTCACCAGGATTAATCATAGGACTGTTCCCGTCTCTTTAGCCATGTCGGGTAACCACCAGGAAACCATCTCATTCTCCCTCATTCAGTTGCCCAAGACACCTCTCGTGCTCTGGTTCCCTTGGTTCCCACTATCAGCTGGGGCCAAGGCAGGATGCTGGGGTGTTGAGAGCGTTGCCATTTAAGCTGTCTGCGTTTGGTGGTTCCACCCACAAGGATGGCCAGTCTCACTTCTTGGCCCACACCTTCTGTCGACCTGTCTGGCATCCCCAAACACTACCACGACCTACAGGAGGTCTTCAGTGAGGACAAGACCAAGAGCCTATCTCCCCATCGACCTTATGACTGTGTTATTGATCTCCTCCCAGGGCCCCCCCACCTTCTAGTCAGCTCTATAATCTGTCGTAGGCTGAAAGGGAGACCATGGAAGAGTATATTACTGAGATTTATTTATTTAGCGCTTTTTACAATGGAGCATTGTCTCAAAGCAACTTTACAAGTTTAGATTATCTCCTAATAACTACGTCCAATCCCAAATTGAGTAAGCCTAGGGCGACAGTGGCAAGGAAACACTCCCTAGTTCTAGGAAGAAACCTTGGGAGGACCAAGACTCAAAAAGGGACCCAACCTCCTTGGGCGGCGTAGATGATAAATCTAAGAACAAACTAAAGTCATGGAGTCAAAGTTCGAATAGAATGTGAAGTATGCACATCGACATTAAGTGGCCCAGGTATGATGATAAATCTAAGAGCGAAACTACAGTCATGGAGTCAAAGTTCGAATAAAATGTGAAGTATTCACATCGACATTAAGTGGGCCCGTGTTTATGATGATA
The DNA here is from genome assembly GCA_025084515.1 of Ancistrus triradiatus. NCBI lineage: Eukaryota > Metazoa > Chordata > Actinopteri > Siluriformes > Loricariidae > Ancistrus > Ancistrus triradiatus. The sequence continues at coordinate 92,594 of JAJAGP010002614.1, read as the reverse complement.
AATCTTAAGAGCGCAACAAAGTCATGGATCCATGGTCGAATAAAATGTGAATTAGCACGTGGAAGCTTCCATCAACATCAGTGTGGGGGGGCCGGAACTGCCGGAACACAGCTCTGGAGAGTAAACAGAAATGTAATTAGTTATTGATTAAGAGCACAGTGTTTTATTAACATCACTGAATGCCATGTCAATCACTGATGCCAGTGTAGCATGAGACCCCACCGGCAGCATTAGCTATAGCAGCATATGCTAAAGGCTAGAAAGAGGAAACTGTTAGGAACACATCCAGAAGGATCAACATGAGACTTGGCAACCCCAACGAGTGGCGAAGACAGCAACCCAACGTCTCTGACACCATAAGACTCTTTGAGACTATGAACCCCCAGCTCTGCCCTTATTCTAAGGCAAGGATGCATGATCAAGATCACGAGGACCGAGCCTAGTTCATCCAGATACCGCCCACGCTCGACACTCCCGGCTAGCGGACAAGGCAGGCAGGCCCCTGACATGACTCCAGTACTCCGGCCCCAGAACCCAACCATTGCTACTGTTCTAATCTAGTCAAAAGCCTGTGTAAAATATATTCTTTACCTAGAACTTAAAACTTTTGGAAGGTGTCCTGAATCTCGAACGAAAGTGGGGAAGTTTTATTCCCTATTTGGGGGGTCAATGTCTAAGAGCCCTTTTTCCCTGCGTGACTTTTTTAAATTCTAGGTACTAAAAGAAGTCTGCACCTGCGAACGCAGTAAGACGAGTTGGATTTTAAATCTCTAAGAGGGTCACTCAGATAATGGCCAGGCCATTGTAGAGGCTTTAATAAGTTATAAGAAGTTTTGTACTCATGCGGAATTTGAACTGTTAACCAGTGAGTTATGCTAGAACAGGATGATATGATCAAATTTGTTTTCTAGTTCTCGTTAGCACTCGAGCAGCTGCTTCTGAACTAACTGAGTTTATTTATAGATGTACTAGGAGCAGCCAATAAGTAGGCGTTACAGTAATCCACCCTTGAAGTTATAAACGCAAATGAACAGTTTTTCCTGTCCTCATTAAAAGAGAGGCTATTTCTAAGTTTAGCGATAGTACGTATTTGAAGAAGCAATTCGATTGATCTGCTAATTGTGTGCATCAAAGGAGAGAATCTGAAATCAAATGTGACCCCTAATTTTTTTAGCAGACGGACTGGGCAATACTGGAATGGACAGCCTCTAATTTAGGATAGATGTATCTAACCTTCTTTCTCCCACAACAGCCTGGGTCCCCCTAATAGCACCTCATTTTTTATCTGAGTTCAGTAGAGAAAATTAAATAACAGCCAATCTTTTATTTCCTTTACACAGTCCTCAATTTTGTTGATTGTAAGGCTGTCATTAGGTTTGGCTGATATGTACAGCTGTGTATCATCTGCATAGCAGTGGAAACTAATGCCATGTTTACGAATAACTGAGCCTAGTGGCAGCATGTACAGAGAGAATAAAAGCGGGCCAAGCACTGACCTCTGAGGCATGCCATACTTCACTTTTGAGATCTTAGACCTTAGATTATTTATATGAACAAACTGGTACCGGTCGGTCAAGTAGGATTTAAACCAAGAAAGTGCTAATCCCTTAATACCTATAGTATTTTCTAGTCTGTTTAGTAAAACATCATGATCTATAGTGTCAAATGCTGCACTTAAATCTAACAGAATAAGAAAAGAAACACATCCCTTATCTGAGGACATTAACAAGTCATTTAGTACCCTAATTAATGCTGTTTCAGTACTATGATGGGGCCTGAAGCCAGATTGAAATGTTTCATAAATTTCATTCCTTTGGAGGTAACTGCAGAGCTGCTGATAGACGGCTTTTTCTAAGATTTTGGACAGAAACGGTAGATTTGAAATTGGTCTATAATTAGATATCACACAAGGGTCAAGATTGGGTTTTTAATCAATGGTTTGATGACGGCAGGCTTAAAGGATTTCGGCACATAACCAAAGCTAAGGGATGAATTTAAAATAACTAACACTGGCTCTATAATACTAGGTATTACTTGTTTGAGTAAACAGGTAGGAATTAGATCTAATAAACATGTTGATGACTTAAACGAGCTGATAAGTGTGGATAGTTCAGTAATAGTAATTAGGGTAAAAGATTCTAATCTTGATTTACAGCTCATTAAACAGATGTCTTCACTAGTGCTGCATCTGGAAGGTTGCTGAACAGTTTGGTGATGTGATGAGCATCGAGCTTGATGCCTACTGTTTTCTATCTTATCATTAAAGAAAGTCATGAAATCATTACTGTTAAAATTACACAGAACGGGAGAGTCACTTTCTATAGGGTTTTTTGTTAATTTGGAAACTGTATTAAAGAGAAATCTTAGATTATTCTTATTTTTCTCTATGACTGAGGAGAATTATGCAGCTTTAGCTTTAGTAAGGGCATGCTTATACTCTGCCATGCTGTCCCTCCAAGCAATCTTAAACACCTCCAATTTACTATGTCTCCACTTGCGCTCTAGATGCCGTGTTCTTTGCTTTAAGGTATGGGTGTGGTCATTATACCATGGTGCTAGCCTTTTTTTCCCCTAATGTGTTTGACCCTAGCAGGAGCAATCATATCCAGGAATGAGCAAAACACACATTCTAATTGGTCATTTACACACTCAAGATGATTGATCTCCGTAGGTGTATTAAATTTCAAGTTTGGTATGTTTTTAATAAACGCAGCTGGAGTAGCAGATGAGATAGTGCGCTTGGTGTGATAACGAGGCAGAAGGATTTTATTTATTAGTGATAGCTCAAATACTAAAAGATAGTGATCTGAAATCGAATCACTTTGTGGGAAAATATCAAGGTTATCTATATTGATACCAAATGTTAATATTAGATCTAATGTATGATTACAGCGGTGGGTTGGTCCCATCACATTCTGAGTGATGCCCATGGATTCTAAGATGGACTCGAAAGCAATTTTAAGTTGAACCTGCTCATTCTCAAAGTGAATATTGAAATCACCTACAATTAAAGCCTTATCTGTTGACAGTACTAAGCAGGAAAGATAGTTAGCAAATTCCTGAAGAAATTCTGAATAGGGACAAGGAGGATGGTAAATGGTGATAAGCTGAAAAGAGTATGGTTTTGACTTCCATAACAATGGATCAGTCACATTAAAAATTAGTATTTCAAAAGAATTAGCCTTGTAATGGGATTTAGTTATAACACCTAGCTCTTTGTCAAAAATTGTGGCTATGCCTCCCCCCCGACCATTAGGACGAGGGCGGTGAGCATGACTGTATCCAGGAGGTGAGCCTTCATTTAAGGCTAAATATTCATCAGGTCTAATCCAAGTCTCAGTGCGACAGAAAGCGTGTAAGCGTTTATCAGTGATCATTTCATTTACAATCACTGCTTTGTTTGTAAGTGATCTAATGTTACGTAGTCCTAGCTTTAGTCTAATGTTGTTATTTCTTTGGCAGCTATCTGTGTTTATACAAATGAGATTATTAAAACAGACTTTTTGAGAGCGTTTACGTTTAGGGCACATGCGGGTAACAGACACAGTTTCAATAATGTGGTATCCTCTTCCACTCATCTCCTCAGCTTTCGACCTCCTTCAAGGAGCAACTACCTTCACAAAGCTCGTCCTACGCAATGCATACCACCTGGTCCAGATAAGGGAAGGAGATGAGTAGAAGATGGCCTTCAACACACCTACAGTTTTCGGTCAGGGACCCCGTGGAACCTACTGACACCATAATTCCGCCCGAACGGCTCGTGACCTGCCTCACCTGGGAGGTGGAGAAGGGAGGTAATAGAGTCACACAGGGGGGACCTTCTAACCATCTTTTGTGCCCGTCATGGCCCGGACCACCATGCTCCAGTGGGGACATGACTCCCGAGTGGCCTGCCACCCCAGCGTTCACCGGACTCTCGCCCTTGTCAAGAGACATTTTTGGTGGCCTGCCATGGAAGAAGAGGTCAAGCAGTTTGTGGTGCCTGCAGCAAGGCCTCCCACCAGCCCCCGGCTGGACTCCTGCACCCATGGTCGACCATGGTTACACATAGCCACCGACTTTATTACGAGACTTCTGGTGTCAGATGGGAAAACCTTCATTATGACAGTAGTCGATTGCTTCTCAAAGGCCGTGTGATTGATTGCCCTACCAAGCTTCCATCAGCTGCTGAGACAGCCAGTCTCCTCTTCCATTGGGTTTTCAAGATCCATGGCATTCTGGTGGATATTGTCTCGGACCGGGGGCCTCTATTCACATCTCAGGTTTAGAAGGCCTTCTGCAAAGCAATCGGAGCATCGGTGAGTCTCTCCTCTGGGTCTCACCCACAATCCAATGGACAGGTTGAACAGGCCAATCAGGAAGTAGAGGTCACTCTGCGCTGCTAAATGGAGTCAACATCTGGGCTGGGCAGAGTACGACCACAAATACCCTGCCTTGCTCCACCACGGGTCTCTCCCCATTTGAGGCCTCATTGGGATACCAGCCCCCTTTGTCCCCCTTTGGACCTAGAGGCTGAAGTGAACGTCCTGTCAGTCCACCACAATCTCCACAGGTGCCAAAAGGAATGGAAGACCACCAGAACAGCCCTGCTCAAGACTCGGGATGGTTGCCAGAGCTCTGCTAATCGCTGCCACAGAACCGGGCCAGTGTACTCTCCGAGGCAGTCAGTCTGGCTCTCGGCATGGAACATTCCCCTCAAGGTTAACTCCAGGAAGCTGGCACCCAGGTATTTCGGTCCATTTGTTATCGACAAAATTATTAATGATTCTGATGTACGTCTGATTTTGCCCCGCCATATGCACATACACCCCACCTTCCATGTTTCGGAACTGAAACCGGTAACGTCCGGTGACTTCCTCGAGCCTTAACCACCTGGGGGGGGGGTACTGTCATGATTCGCCCCGTTTTCTCCGCTTTCGTTTCGCCACGTTGTCCTTTCTGTTTACTCCCGCTGTTCCACATGTTTCTTTGTTTTGTTTTGGTTTCATGAGTGCAGCGTGCATGTGTTGTTGTGCTTTCCCACAGATCCGTTGGCTGTTTCGTCACTCCTTGACCCCGCCCCGATCTACGCACCGGTTCCTTGTTTCATCTCATCTCCACACTACTATATAACCTTGCCGCTCACAGCCATGAATCGCCAGATTGTCCGTTGACGCAACCTGGTATCACGCCTCTTGTTTCTCTCTTGAGATCTGTCACGGTGTTTACCATAGTTCGCCTCGTATGCCCGATTGCTACTGCTAGCTTAGCCTAGCCTCCGGCTCTACTCATGCCTAGCCATTAGCTTAGCCACGGCTACCTTACGTTTTGTTCGGCTCTCATGCCAGGTTTTTGTTCACTCGCTTAGTGATATCAATTCAAGTCAAGTCAGATATATTTATATAGCCCTTTTTACAACAGAGCATTGTCTCAAAGCAACTTTACAACTTTACATTATCTCCTAAGATCTATGTTCAATCCCAAATTGAGCAAGCCTAGGGCAACAGTGGCAAGGAAAAACTTGACATCATATTTTTTGACAAGGTATTTAAATGCATATTACTACATTTTATTAAAATTCTTTTTATATAAAATTATTATATATATGCATAAATTATATAGTTTTGCTTGCAATGATTATATTGGGGGCACAAACTCCAGATTCCTTCCTCCAGAATCGTTTAATGAGTTTAATGAGTATGAATGAACATTTCAATCATTTTCTTACAAATTTGTTAATAAACTGGACATCCCCTGCCCATCTTACTTCTCAAAGACTCAGCCTTTCATTATACTACTGCTTTTGACCAATCATGATTATACAGTGGTGCTTGCACAGTTTTTGTGAACCTTGAGACTTTCCTATATTTCTTTCTGATAAATATGACCTAAACCATCATCAGATTTTCACACAAGTCCCTAAAAGTAAACTAAAGAAACACAATTAAAATAATATTTCTACTTGGTGGTCAATTTATTTATTGAGAATTACCCAATAATTTACATATTCGTGAGTGGCATAAGTATGTGAGCCTTTTGCTTTCACTATCTGTTTGACCCCCCCTTGCAGCAATACTGCAGGCTAAACATTTCCAGAACTGTTGATCAGTCCTGCACACCGGCTTGGAGGAATTTTAGCCCATTCCTTCGTACAGAACAGCTTCAGCTCTGGGATGCTGGTGGGTTTCCTCACATTAGCTGCTCACTTCAGGTCCTTCCACAGCATTTCCATTGGATTAAGGTCAGGACTTTGACTTGGCCATTCCAAAACATGAACTTTATTCTTCTTTAACCATTCTTTGGTAGAACGACTTGTGTGCTTAGGGTCGTTGTCTTGCTGCATGACCCACCTTCTCTTGAGATTCAGTTCATGGACAGATGTCCTGACAGTTTCCATTAGAATACTCTGATATCATTGAGAATTCATTGTTCCATCAATGATGGCAAGCTATCCTGGCCCAGATGCAGAAAAACAGGCCGAAACCATGATACTACCGCCACCATGTCTCACAGATGGATAAGGTTCTTACGCTGGTATGCAGTGTTTTCCTTTCTCCAAACATAACGCTTTTCTTTTAAACCAAAAAGTTCGATTTTGGTCTCATCCATCCACAAAACATTCTTCCTATAGCCTTCTGGCTCGTCCACGTGATCTTTAGCAAACTGCAATTGTGCAGCAATGTTCTTTTTGGAGAGCAGTGGCTTTCTCCTTGCAACCCTGAACAACAATGGTGTGCATGGCAATCTTCTTCTGATGGTGGGCTAATGAACATTAACATCAGTCAATGTGAAAGGCCTTCAGTTGCTTAGAAGTTACCCTGGGGTCCTTTTTGACCTCGCCAACTATTACACGCCTTGCTCTTGGAGTGATCCTTGTTGGTCGACCACTCCTGGGGAGGGTAACAATGGTCATGAATTCCTCCATTTGTACACAATCTGTCTGACTGTGGATTGGTGGAGTCCAAACTCTTTAGAGTTGGTTTTGTAACCTTTTCCAGCCTGATGAGCATCAACAACTCTTTTTCTCAGGTCCTTAGAAAAATCTCGTTTGTTCGTGCCATGATACACTTCCACAAACGTGTTGTGAAGAGCAGACTTTGATAGATCCCTGTTCTTTAAATAAAACAGGGTGCCCACACACACCTGATTGTCATCCCATTGATTGAAAACACCTGACTCTAATTTCACCTTCAAATTAACTGTTAATCCCTAGAGCTTCACATACTTTTTGCCACTCCATAATAGGTAACATTGGATCATTTTCTTCATAAATAATTACCAATATAATATTTTTTTGGTCTGATTTGTTTAAAACTGGGTTCTATTTATCCTACTTTAGACTTGTGTGAAAATCTGGATGATGATTTATGCAGAAATATAGAAAATTCTGAACGGTGAACAAACTTCCAAGCACCACTGTATGGGAGCCATGTATCTGATTCTGTTCCCATCCGTTAGGGTGTTCGTCAGGGTTAAGTACTTGGGTGGCAATTATTCATCATTTACATCACTCCCCTTGGTGACATTTTCTGCCATTATGGCTTGAAATGTCATTGCTCTGCCGATGACACTCAAGTCTATCTCAATCTTAAGCCATCTGATTCCTTTCCCCCAACTTTCTCACTAAGTGTCTTAACGATCTAAATTCCTGGCTTCGGTCCAACTGTCTTCTCTTAAATACCCATAAAACAGAACTCCTCTGTACTGACACAAAATTAGCTCTAAATTAGCTCTGGTTCTTCCTTCTCCCTTTGCTCATAATCTTGGTGTCCTTGTTGATCCTCTTCTGTCCTTTGAGCCTTATATATGCTCTCTCTCTCGAAGTCAGCCTTTTTCTATTTACATAATATTGCACGTCTCCATCAGCTGTTATCCCCTAAGGCCGCTGAAGCTCTTATCCATGCCTTTGTTGTTTCTCAGCTTGACTATTGCATTGCAACTCTCTCCTTTATGGTCCCCCTAAGTGTGGATGTCCCCCTGCTCTGGAACTCACTTTATCTTTCTCTGCACTCTATAACCTCTCTTGCTCAGTTTAAAACTCATCTAAAAACGGATCTTTTCTCTCAACATTTTCACTCATCTCCTACTTCCTCTGTTTACATTGTAATTTCAATGTAAAGTGACCTTGGGTGTTGTGAAAGGTGTTATTATTATTATTATTATTATTATTATTATTATTATTATTTTTAATTGAAATCACATCATTATTTATTTCATCAGTTTTTTGTTTTGATTTTTGTCAGTATTAGCCTTAGGGCTACTGTTTTTGGAATGTGTTGCAAGCTTGAACTGCAGGAATTGATCTTTATTAAGTAAAAAAATTAAATAACCAGAGTAAATTAAGTAACCAGAAAAAACATGAAATATCTTGAGTTCATACTGTCTGCAATGAAATAAAAGTCAAAAGAAATGTAATAAGCACTGAGAATATTTTATATTTGCATTTTCCATACTGTCCCAACTTTTCTGATTTGGGGTTGTATATTAATATTTTGTAGTGATCGTAGAACAGAACAGTATATTAATGGAACCTATACTGTACTGTTTAGTGTGCTTATGTTCCACACTTAAAACTTATATTGTTTTCATTCACCAGTTTGTCACAATAAATTGACACCAGTATGTATAAAAACAATCATGGATCTCTATATCAATATCTATTTTGGTACATCTGGCTGAAAAAAACAAACTACCTTCCTCCAATTGTTTCAGATACTTAATTTTTTTCTATAATGCTTTTTGAATTAGAACACTGTCTATGCGGCTTCTAGATCCACAGCCCCAACTGAACAACTCTACGGTGACACTGGCAAGGAAAACACACTGAATATGTAGAGGAAGAAATATTGGGCAAGACCCTTAACCTACAACTGCTTTGCTTGGGTTGTAGGAACATATCAATTTTAAGTAGCTCACAAACCTTTCAAACATTTATGAAGGAAATTAATCATATAGGAAACACTCAGGTTGTGGATTCAGGTTGTGGGAAGGCCAGGGCCTAACTGGCATCTAACCCTAGACAAAGCACCAGGACATGCACTCACAATCACACTGGATGTCAAAGAAAACCAAAGGACCCAGAGAAAATCCACATAGACATAGAGAGAACATGCAAATTTCATACAGGGAGCAGCCAGGCCAAGACTCAACCCCAAGTCTCTGGAGCTGTGAAGTGACAGTGCTAACCAATGCATGAACCTTTTGGCACAATTCTGTTGAAACATTTAAATCAAACGTTCATTAGCTACAAATGATGACAAAAAAATAATTTATATTAAAACTATATCAGATGGAATTAGTGCCAACTGTTGAAATTTCCTTCAAGAAATCAGTAATACAGATTTCTGCATAAATATAACCTAAATCGTCATCAGATTTTCACAAAAGTCCTAAAAGTAGATAAAGAGAACCCAGTTAAACAAATGAGACAAAAATATGATACTAATTTTTTTTTTTTTTAGAAAATTGATTCAGTATTACATATTAGTGAGTGGCAAAAGTACGTGACCCTCTAGGATTAGCAGTTAATTTGAAGGTGAAATTAGAGTCAGGTGTTTTCAATCAATGGGATGCCAATCAGGTGTGAGTGGGTACCCTGTTTTATTTAAAGGACAGGGATCTATCAAAGTCTGCCCTTCACAACACATGTTTGTGGAAGTGTATCATGGCACAAACAAAGAAGATTTCTGAGGACCCTCAGAAAAAAAGTTGTTGATCCTCATCAGGCTGGAAAAGGTTACAAAACCATCTCTGAAGAGTTTGGACTCCACCAATCCACAGTCAGACAGATAGTGTACAAATGGAGGAAATTCAAGACCATTGTTACCCTCGCCAGGAGTGGCTGACCAACAAAGATCACTCCAAGAGCAAGGCGTGTAATAGTTGGCAAGGTCACAAAGGACCCCAGGGTAACTTCTAAGCAGCTGAAGGCCTCTCTCACATTGGCTAATGTTAATGTTCATGAGTCCACCATCAGAAGAACACTGAACAACATTGGTGTGCATCTGTCCATGAACTGAATATCAAGAGAAGGTGGGTCATGCAGCAAGACAGCGACCCTAAGCACACAAGCCGTTCTACCAAAGAATGGTTACAGAAGAATAAAATTCACAAACGTTAAAGCACCACTGTATGTTATATTTGGAAGATGTAGCGGATTATGGATATAACTTAAAATTAATGAATTTCAATTAATAAATGGGGCATCTGCTTGCTTCGTGAATGGAGAATCAGGCAAACCAGTTTACTGGGAACAAATTTGAACACTTTAAAACCAGTCTCCATCTTAAGACTATGCTACATCTATCTACAGCTATCAGTCATCCAACTATCTCATACTGAATAATCAAGTCACTCCCACACAAAACGTAATTCAAAGTATGAATTTATTAACTGCAAGACACAAAATCAGAGTAAAAACTTGGGAAAATAATGAAAAGATGACCACAATATGGAGTCTACAGTATTTTTTGTGGATATGAGATATATAGATACCACACTGAATTTATGGATTACATCCATGTGAAATGTACTATAACGCAGTGGGGTTTTAAAATACGGATGAGATTTAAAGAACCAAATTAAAACACCCTAAACTGAGCAATGAAGTCGTTCCTGCTTTGCTGAAGAAGGCTTGGAGCTACTCTTCTGTGGTTTTAATCAGAAATGTGACCTGCCTGAAGTGAGACATGACTGGATACCTTCATCTTTTTTTTAAATTAAGCTCTTGCCAAGACTACATGGTTACCTTAAGGGAATGGATCCCAAGCAAGAGGTCAGAACAACAGGTACAGTATGAATATATAATATGAATATTCCACTAAACTCGCACTGGAGATTGTGGATGAGCCCCACAAAAACTGTAAGATATTCTCAAATCAAAATGCATTTCCTCTACAGTTGAAAAATTGAAGAGAAAATATCGTAAGCTAGCTGCAACCTTCTGTGTCTCCAGGTACCTGGGAGATCACCCTGAACTCACTGTTCATGTACTGCTGTTGTGTACTGCTCACACAAAACTGGTTTCTAAAGGAGGTGTGATACTGTACATACTTTTTTAAAAGTTGGAATGAGCACTAGTTCCAAAAGCAATCCGAACAGACACCAAGCAGAAATCAAATGTAATTCATTTAGGAGTCAATGGCTCCTTAAGGTATTTTTCTTTATGGAGCCCTGCTCTTGTGTGAATGTCTTGGTGATATTTAAAAGCCTTCCGACAAGCAAAACTCTTCCCACACTCTGAGCACAAAAAAGGCTTCACCCCTGTGTGAATGCGCTTGTGTTGTTGAAGATGACTTGGCTGATTAAAAGTCTTCCCACACTCTGAGCACAAATAAGGCTTCACCCCTGTGTGAATGCGCTGGTGTTGTTGAAGATGACTCAGCTGATTAAAAGTCTTTCCACACTGTGAGCACTCGTATGGTTTCTCTGTTGTGTGAAGGAGCTCGTGTCGTAGTAGAGAATTCTGTAGTGCAAAACTCTTTCCACACTGTGAGCACTCGTACGGTTTCTCTCCAGTGTGAATGCGCCGGTGTCTTTGAAGGCCACTGTGTTGAGTAAAGCTCTTGCCGCACTGTGAGCAGTAGTACGGTTTCTCTCCTGTGTGAGAGCGTTGGTGTACTCGAAGAGAACTATGATGAGTAAAACTCTTTCCACACTGTGAACACTCGTACGGTTTCTCTCCTGTGTGAATGCGCTGGTGTACTCGAAAAGTACTACTATGAGTAAAACTCTTTCCACACTGTGAACACTCATACGGTTTTCCTCTTCTCCTCCTGTTATGAAATGTGCTGGTGATTTAGAGAAGTAAACTCTGTCCGACTAAAAATTCTTTCTCCACACTGTGAGCAGGGATGGCGTTCTTCTTCCCTGTGTAAATTGTGCTGGGGTTGCTGGACATTAGATCCATCAATAAAACTCTTGCTACTATCTGAGCACTGATATAGTTTTTCCTTCTTCTTAACACTAACGTCTACTTGAAGATTACTCTGCAGAAAGCTCAGTAAAGGCTCGTTCCTCCCCTGATTTTCTGATTTCTGATTTTCTGCATTTGGTCATGATTAGTTTTACTGCACTGAGGGTCAGCAGACATTTTCCAGACTACTGGGAGCTTCGTGTTGGTCATCAGATTCTCCGGTTTTATTCTCTCCTAACTTCATTAATCTCACATACAGCTTCCTGATATGGCAATCTCTCTTGATGTGTTTTCCTGGAGGTAAATCTGAGACGTAAAGGAAAGTGGACACAAGGAGCAGGGGGAACCTCTGTAAATGGGCACTGTTCATTCCTGCAACAAAAACAAAATTTCTGTTTTACACAAATTCCTATGCAGTCAAGGATCAAAGGTACAACCTGAACAACTGCAATCGGGTTCTATAACAAAACTTGAGAATAGCCAGTCAGATTGGGAATTCTGTGTCTGTGACTGATTGGACCAGCGTCATCTTGGTCATCGCTACTTGCAGAAAAAGCAGCCGCAAGTGACCTAGAAAACCTACTTAAGCAAGACCTTGATTAATAAAGTGCAGAATTCAAATAGATCTGCATCTCCTGAAAGGAACTACAAACAGAGCTTATAAAACATGGCAAGTAGAACGAATGTGGGTTTTGGGGAGGGTTTGCCCAAGCCAGGAAATGTGTTGCCATGCCAGGGTCCAAACTCATATTGCTTAGACTATCTAAATATTTAATAGTCTAGGTAACCAAAGAACTCACTGGAGGATAACCATGGCATGGGCGCTACTCAGATACTCCACACTAAGAAAACCCAAATAAAGAAATCTTGACTGACTGAATAATGTTGTACTTTAACCGTTTGCAGAACACTTTCTGTTCCAGATGTAGCTGAACGTAACGCTGAGATCTTTGGCGTATGCCTCTTCGTACCACCAACCAGGCTCCTGTCCGGGTTCTATAGGTCGGCAGGAACGGTAGAGATCCCTCCTCCATACTGGAACAGCACCAGATTCTGCTCTTGATCAGTACGAGCAACAATTCACATACCTGAGAGAAGAAAGCAAGATGATCAACGATCAGGAAACCATCAATAAGCAGGAGGAAGCCCAATTCCATCCAATCAGGATCAGGAAAATCAGTGATGTCATTCTTACCTCATCCAGTTAGCATTCATCTCTCTCTTAGCATCGATGTATTCCTCACACTTCCTGCTCCTGTAGATCTACAAATAATCAATACGACATTTTTTCCATTTGCTCATTAATGGAACCACTGGCTTCACATTAAAGGATCTATGTGGAACCAAGAACAATGAACATTTCCAAATATCCACCACAACTGTCAGTTAGAGTACTAGATGTGATAAAGTTCAGAAGTGGAATGAACTCACCACCCAGGGAATATCCACTGTTCATAGCTTCCTCCTCTCGCTCTACCCCATCCCCCTGGTAGGGTCCAAAAATGGGCAACCAACTGGAACAGTCTGGCCTTTATATTAAACACCCCCAGAACCTGCATCAGGAATACCAGACTCCTGAACCTCTAGACCAGGTGGAAGGGTTTTTCGGGCTCGATCTGGAATTCCCCATGGGAACGGGGGTATCAGGGATGAAGAGAGCTGGACCATAAGCTCCTTTTCACACTTGTTGATGAAGAAGGACTTGCAAAGTTCACAATCTGGAAAGAGATCATTTCTTGATTAAACTCTCAGACATTTAGGTTTCCATTTCCAATTATAATTTTTAGATGGAAGAATTTTCTGGAAGTCAGTAAAAAGCACCATGCTATCTTACAGAGATAATCTTCATCCTCAGCTTCCTCCTTCTTCTCATTTTCGGTTGGACCACAGTACGTACGTGACGTTTACTCCATCTGAAATACCAGCAATAACAGATTGAGAAAATCAAAATAGAAAATGATGATATATTATCTCATTCAAAGATGGTCCAAGTACAAACTAATCTTAGTCTCAATAAAAATTTGAATTATTAGTGAAAGATATTTAACCCAGACTAATTTCTAATAAACTCCACTTCCTTACAGAGATAATCTTCATCTTCAGCTTCTTCCTTTTTAACAATTTTCTTCTGAGATTCTTCATCTTCATTCTGTTGATCCTCACGGAGGTCGTGTCCCTCAGAGCTCAATATTCCTTCTTCTGAAGCCTCTGCCTTCACATCCTCACAAAGACCAACAATAATAATTTATTAAAGAAAATGAACAAAACTGAACTTTCTTCATATTATCTGTAATATCTGGTCTGTGAGCAGCTCTGAATGGCCAAACTTTAATGTGTTTAGAATCAAAGTTGGACCGGTCAGCAGGGTCTTACTCACCATGCCCTGGGTCGATGTAGGCCGACCTGCTGCTTCACAGCCAATCCCCTCGATCTGCCCCCAGCGGTGCTTCAGAGCCTGTGAACGCTTCCCCTTCTTGGCATGCTTCAGCCTCAACAGCAGTGCTTTATAAAATAAAATAAAATCTAAACTTTTAAAAACAGCTGTGTGAGACAAAACTGTGTTTAATAGGCTACGTCTGTAAAGTCTCAAGTCTTGATTTTAATACATAGAGCCATAAAGTTAAAAATAAAAAGTTTAGATAACAAAGACAACATTCAATTTCACCATTGTTTTTATTACCAAAATTATTACACAAAACAATACACAACTGTGATGATCATTCGACAAATGCAATGCAGTCATTAATACATTTTTTATTTTGTTTGTGACGGTTTATAAGTGAATCTATTTCACGAGTTAATTTGAAAGTAACCCTAAGTTAATGTCTATTAAAAAATCATTTAAAATCTACTTATTTTAACTTTGAACATCAACAAGTTGTGTCATTTTGTAACAGGAGGCTAATGAGCCACTGTAGAACAGTAAGACTGTACAATACAACAATAAGCCTACTGTAATCACACTAATTACTACTTCTGTATAAATAGTGCACTACACAATGTACGCAGACCCTACACCATTATTTCACCCCTGTGTATGGCACTTCTATATGCAGTAACAACTAGTTTGGGATTCAGCAGATTCACTGAACTTACCTTGTGTTTTAAAGCAAAAACAGAGTGCATCAGCTCAAATCCACACAACGGCCATCTGTTATGGGAACTCCCTCAGATCAAACTGTGATTGTAAAACCGAACAACATCCACATCAACACAAGCCCAACACGAGCTTCTTCTTCTGCTTCTTTTTCTGCTTCTTCTTCTGCGTCTTCTTCTTCTTCTTTTTGGTTTTTGGTTTTATCTGGCGCCATTATGTTGCATTAGCGCCCTCCTCTAGTCAGTTGGTTCCAGCCTTTAAGTGCAAAAGCACTTGCTATGTTGGGGATACGGGGCCGATTATTTCTACTATCCCACTTTTTTCTTTTAAACACCTCAAAGTTATAACTTTCCCTTCACATGAAAGTAACAATTCGCTCATGTTTAGATTTATTCCTCGTTCTCTACACTTAAGTTTCAATTTTCTCCCTGTAAAATGCTTATTCCCCTTACTTTTAGTGCACGGTTTAAATGTGTGCCCTAGAGTTTCATCTTGTTATTGCTCTCTCATTTTCACTACTCAATCCTAAATTCCTCCCTCTTCCTACTTTTGGCTAAATATTATAGAAATTTCTTCCCTCTTCACTCCTTAGAAAACGAGCTCTTGACCCCATAGTTTGTAAATTATGTATTTGTTTCCCGTAAAAATTCCAACAATATCCATTCTTGTTTGAGAATAAGCTGATTTAATTATTTATAGAGCCGAACTACTGTTATTAATCTTTTACCTAACTTTGCAAGTAATTCTGCTGTATATACTGTTAGTTTGTCTGACTATTGTTTGCTTATTTTAACTCCATTTCGTGTGTAACATATACAATACAAGTTTGTCCTGATTCTGGCTCCTATGACCCATCCATAAAAACTCTTACTGCTTTACTACTGTATGTTATAATCTCAGTTTTTCTTTGACCGCCTTTGTGCAATCTAGATTTTCTCCACTTTTAACCTGATTCGAGCTGTAAGTACAGTTAGAGAAGCAGAAGAAAATACTTAAATGAATAACCAAACTAAATCAAACCAAACATTGTTCAGAAATATTTACTTGTATTCGTCTTTTAAGTCAAGTCAAGTCAGATTTATTTATATAGCGCTTTTTACAATGGAGCATTGTCTCAAAGCAACTTTACAAGTTTAGATTATCTCCTAATAACTACATCCAATCCCAAATTGAGCAAGCCTAGGGCAACAGTGGCAAGGAAAAACTCGATGAGTTATAGGAAGAAGCCTTAGAAGGACCAAGACTCAAAAAGGGACCCAACCTCCTTGGGCGGCGTAGATGATGAATCTAAGAGCGAAACTAAAGTCATGGAGTCAAAGGTCGAATAAAATGTGAAGTATGCACATTGACATTTAGTGGCCCGGGTATGATGGGGCTGGAGCTGATGATGGAAGCAGCTTGAGTGGAGCTACAGCAGATGAACATCATGTGTGGGTCTGGAACCGGCACAGGAACACAGCTCTGAGAGAAAACAGAAAATGTAATTAGTTATTGATTAAGAGCACAGTGTTTATTAACAATCACTGATGCCATGTCAATCACTGATGCCAAGTGTAGCATGAGAGCCCGGCAGGCATTAGCTATAGCAGCATAGCTAGAAAGTGGAAACTGGTAGGAAAAACACAGCCAAGAGGGATCAACATGAGACATTGGCAACCCCACGAGAGGCAGAAGACAAGCAACCCAACGTCTCTGATCACCATAAGACTCTTTGACTAGGAACCCCCAGCTCTGCCCTTATTCTAAGGCAAAGGATGCATGAGTCAAGATCACGAGGACCGAAGCCCAGTTTCACAGCCAGAAGACCCGACACTCCCGGCTAGTGGACAACGCAGGCAGGCCAGACATGACTCCAGACTCCGACCCCAGTGACCAAGCCATGCATCCTGGTCTAAATCTAGTGAAAAGCCTGCATAAATAAGTATGTCTTTAGCCTAGACTTAAAACTTTGGAGAGTGTCTGAGTCTTGAACAAAAGTGGGAAGTTTATTCCATAGTTGGGGGACCGTGTATGAGAAAGCCTTTCCCCCTGCTGTGACTTTTTTAATTCTAGGAACTAAAAGAAGTCCTGTACCCTGCGAACGAAGTAGATGGATTGTAAAACTCTAAGAGTTCACTCAGATAATGTGGGGCCAGTCCATGTAGAGCTTTATAAGTTATAAGAAGTATTTTGTAATCAATGCGGAATTTGACTGGTAACCAGTGTAGTGATGATAGAACAGGAGTGATATGATCAAATTTTCTAGTTCGAGTTGAGCTGAATTCTGAACTAACTGAAATTTATTTATAGATTTACTATAGCGTCCAGTAAGTAAGGCGTTACAGTAATCCAACCTTGAGGTTATGAACGCATTAACAAGTTTTTCTGCATCATTAAAAGAGAGGATATTTCTAAGTTTAGCGATATTATGTAATTGAAAGAAAGCAATTCGCGTGATGCTGCTAATGTGCGCATCAAAGGAGAGATCTGAATCAAATGTGTCACACCCAAGTTTTTTACAGATGGACTGGGCAGTACTGGACAGCCATCTAGATTTAGGATAGACGTAGCCAAACTGTCTCTCACAGCCTTGGGTCCCACTAACAGAACCTCAGTTTTATCTGAGTTAAGTAAGAGAAAATTAAATAACATCCAATCTTTTATTTCCTTTAAACAGTTCTCAATTTTGTTGATTGTAAGGCTGTTATTAGATTTGGCTGATATGTACAGCTGTGTATCATCTGCATAGCAGTGGAAATTAATGCCATGTTTACGAATAACTGAGCCTAGGGGCAGCATGTACAGAGAGAATAAAAGCCAAGCACTGACCCCTGAGGCACGCCATACTTCACTTTTGAGAGCTTACACCTTAGATTATTTATATGAACAAACTGGTCCCGGTCGTTTAAGTAGGATTTAAACCAAGAAAGTGCTGATCCCTTAATACCTACAGCATTTTCTAGTCTGTTTAGTAAAACATCTATAGTGTCAAATGCTGCACTTAAATCTAACAGAACAAGAAAAGAAACACATCCCTTATCTGAAGACATTAGCAAGTCATTTAGTACCCTAATTAATTCTGTTTCAGTACTATGATGGGGCCTGAAGCCAGACTGAAATGTTTCATAAATACCATTCCTTTGGAGGTAACTACAGAGCTGCTGATAGACGGCTTTTTCTAAGATTTTGGACAGAAACAGTAGATTTTAAATTGGGTCTATAATTAGATATCACACAAGGGTCAGGATTGGCTTTTTTTAATCAGTGGTTTGATAACGGCACACTTAAAGGATTTGGGCACATAACCAAAGGTAAGGGATGAATTTAAAATAACTAACACTGGCTCTATAACACTGGGTAATACTTGTTTGAGTGAACGTGTAGGAATTGGATCTAATAAACATGTTGATGACTTAGACGAGCTGATCAGTGCGGATAGTTCAGTATTAGTAATTGGGGTAAAAGATTCTAATCTTGTTTTACAGCTCATCAAACAGATGTCTTCACTAGTGCTGCATCTGGAAGGTTGCTGAACAGTTTGGTGATGTGATGAGCATTGAGTTTTATGCCTAATGTTTTCTATCTTATCATTAAAAAAAGTCATGAAATCATTACTGTTAAAATTACACAGAATGGGAGAGTCACTTTCTGTGGGGTTTTTTGTTAATTTGGAGACTGTATTAAAGAGAAATCTTGGATTATTCTTATTTTCCTCTATGATTGAAGAGAAGTATGCAGCTTTAGCTTTAGTGAGGGCAGGCTTATACTCTGCCATGCTGTCCCTCCAAGCAATCTTAAACACCTCCAATTAACTACGTCTCCACTTGCGCTCTAGATGCCGTGTTCTTTGCTTTAAAAACAAGCTATGCACAATCATGCCACCAAATGCAAAGCAGCTGAAAAATACTTTATAATTTTGGAACTGTAACAGTATAAAATAACCTGTGTGATGGTAGGCAGTGAACCAAACCCCTGTGAAGCAAATGAAAGGGGAATGTAAACCTTCAAAACTTAAAAATGCATGTATAATTAGCACAAGTTCTTTCCATCCATATTACAATATATTATAAAATTACTATTTACAGAAATATATTATACGTATTACAATGACATAGTTATTTTTGCAATGATTATATAGTGTTACAACTCCAGATTCCTTGAATTGCTTAGCGATATTATACACTGTAGAAGGAGATATATGTAAATGCCATCCTTCTTTGAGGAACATTGTTTTTAAACATTTCTATAATTTTCTTACACATTTGGTGATAAACTGGAGATCCTCTGCCCATCTTTACTCCTCAAAGACTCAGCTTTTTGGACGAAATCATGATTATAATCACCTGTTTGAAATCACATCATTATTTGGTTTATTATTTTATCCCATTACTAGCCGTTAATTGCCCCCATCCCAACTTTTTTTTTTTTTATGTGTCAGAAGCATGAAATGCAGGCATGGATGCTTGTTAACAAATAAAATTAAGTTGACCAGAAGAAATGTGAAACATGAAATGAATAACTGTCTACAATGAAATAAAAGTCAACAGAAATGTAAGAAGCACTGCATTTTTTTGTAATATATTTGCACTTTCCATACTGTCACAACTTTTTCTGATTTAGGGTTGTATATTAATGTTTTGTATTGATACAGTAGTGTAATTTTTATTAATCATCATTTATTATCATTTATATCATTTATTAATCATTGTATTATCATTAGAACAGAATAGTATATTAATGGAACCTATACTGTACTGTTTAGTGTGCTGATGTTCCACATTTTTGGTAAAACTTGTATTGTTTTCATTCGCCAGTTTGTCGCCATAAATTGAAACCAATATGTATAGAAACAATCAAGGATCTCTATATCAAAATCTGTTTTGGTACATCTGACGAACTTACGTCAAAAACATAAACTACCTTCCCCAATTTTTAAGGATACTTATTTTTTTTCTATAATGCTTTTTACAATAGAACACTGTCTGAATGCAGCTTCTAGATCCACAGCCTCAACTGAAAAAATCCAGGGCGACACTGGTAAGGAGAACACACTGGATATGTAGAGGAAGAAACCTTGGGAGGACGAAGACTCATAAAGGGACATTAGGACATATCTTATATGTAAGAATAAATACAATTACATGAATTTTAAATTTCTAATAATAAATCACTAAATAGAAAGTCACTCTATTTAGCTGAAAGGGTAATTCTATGCATCCACCTTTGTGGGAGCATTTTGGGGAAGGTCCTTTTCTTTTCCATTACACAAAGGAAGGTCTATAAAGGCATGGTTTTTAGACTGTGGTGGCTTAGCGGTTAAGGCGGACTATGGACCAGAAGGTCCAGAGTTCAAATCCCACCTCTGCCAAGCTGCCATGGTTGGGTCCTTGAGCAAGACCCTTAACCCACAATTGCTTTGCTTGAGCTGTAAAAACATATCAATTTTAAGTCGCTAACAAACCTTTCAAACCAGGGCCTAATTGGCATCACAGGGCACAAAGAGGAAACTAACTCTAGACAAAGCACCAGTTCACACCAGGATACGCATTCACAATCACACTGGGACACTTTGGAAATGCCAATTGAATTGAATTAACACATCTTTGGGATGTGAAAGGAAAAAAAAAACCCAGATGAAATTCACATAGACAACATGCAAATTTAATTTAGGGAGCAACCAGGCCAAGACTTAACTCCAGGTCTCTAGAGTCACTGCATGACCAAGTAGCCTGCTTTTGGGAAGAATTATTTTAAACTTCAATCACAAGTTCATTATCTATAAATTATAACTAAAACAATCTATATTACAAATTTGGCAGATGGAATTTGTGCCAACTTTTCAAAGTTGATTCAAAAAGTTCAGTAATTAGTAACTTTAATATAACGATAACTATAGCTTTAAATTAATTAATTTTTTTAAATAAATGGTGCACCAACTGATTCCTTTTTGAATGGAGAATCAGGGAAACCAGTTTACTGGGAACAAATTTAAACATTTTAAACCAGTCTCTATCTTAAGACCATGCAGTCTACAACTATCAGCCATCCAACTATCTCATACTGAATAATGAAGTCACTCCCACACAAAACGTAATTCAAAATATGAATTTATTAACTGCAAGACACAACAAAATCAGAGTATAAACTTGGTAAAATAATGAAAAGATGACCACAATATGGAGTCTACAGTACTTTTTGTGGATATGAGATATAAAATATATACAGTGGGGCAAAAAAGTATTTAGTCAGACACTGATTGTGCAAGTTCTCCTACTTAGAAAAATGAGAGAGGTCTGTAATTTTCATCACAAGTACACTTCAACTATGAGAGACAAAATGAGAAAAAAAAAATACAGTGTGACAGGATTTTTAAAGAATTTAATTGTAAATTATGGTGGAAAATAAGTATTTGGTCAATAAATCTGGTTCAACTCAATACTTTGTAACATAACCTTTGCTGGCAATGACAAAGGTCAAACGGTTCCTGTAAGTCTTCACCAGGTTGGCAAACACTGTAGCTGGTATTTTGGCCCATTCCTCCATGCAGATCTCCTCTAGAGCAGTGATGTTTTGGGGCAACACGGACTTTCAACTCCCTCGACACATTTTCTATGGGGCTGAAGTCTGGAGACTGGCTAGGCCACCCCAGGACCTTGAAATGCTTTTTACGGAGCCACTCCTTCGTTGCCCGAGCAGTGTGTTTGGGATCATTGTCATGCTGGAAGCTCCAGCCCACATTCCATCTTCAATGCTCTCACTGATGGAAGAAGGTTTTGGCTTAAAATCTCACGATACATGGCCCCGTTCATTCTTCAATTTTGGTTTCATCTGACCACATGATATTCTCCCAATTCTCTTCTGGATCATCCATATGCTCTCTGGCAAACTTCAGACGGGTCTGGACATGTACTGGCTTAAGCAGATGGGCACGCCTGGCACTGCAGGATCTGAGTCCCTCTCGGCGTAGTGTGTTACTGATAGTAGCCTTGTTACTTGTTACTTTGGTCCCAGCTCTCTGCAGATCATTCATCAGGTCCCTCCATGTAGTTTCTGGGATTTTTGCTCACGATCGACGGGGAGATTATCAGTGGTTTTGTATGTCTTCCATTTTCTTACAATTGCTCCCACAGTTGATTTATTCACACACAACCTGCTTGCCTATTGTAGATTCACTCTTCCCAGCCTGCTGCAGGTCTACTATTTTCTTCCTGGTGTCCTTCGACAGCTCTTTGGTCTTGGCCATGGTTGAGTTTGGAGTCTGGACTGTTTTGAGGCTGTGGGACAGTGTCTTTTATACAGATAACGAGGTCAAACGGGTGCCATTAATATAGGTAACGAGTGGAGGACAGAAGATCTTCTTAAAGAAGAATTTTACAGGTCTGTGAGAGCCAGAAATCTTGCTTTTTGTGGGTGGCCAAATACTTTATTTTCCACCATGATTTACAATTAAATTCTTTAAAAATCCGACAATGTAATTTCCTTGAATTTTGTTTCTCATTTTGTCTCTCATAGTTGAAGTGTACCTATGATGAAGCTCCCACCTCTGCCAAGCTGCCACTGTTGGGTCCTTGAGCAAGGCCCTTAACCCACAATACCTTGGACTGTACGACTGTATCAATTGTAAGTCGCTCTGGATAAGGGCGTCTGCTAAATGCTGTAAATGTAAATGTAATGAAAATTACAGACCTCTCTCATCTTTCTAAGTAGGAGATCTTGCACAATCAGTGACTGACTAAATACGTTTTTTGCCCACTGTAGATATCACACACTTTCTTCATTCAGCTATTTTATTTTATATATATATATATATACGTATATATATATATATATATATATATATATGTATATCATAGATATATATATATATATACACACACACACAACATATATACACATACATATATATATATCTATATATATATATATATATATATATATATATATATATAAAAATGAATAATCCAAATTAGCAGTCATAAGTTATTTTATATATATATAATAACTTATGACTGTTAATTTGGATTATATGCATGTGAAATATACTATAACACAGTGGGGTTTAATATAAAGATGACATTTCAAGAACCAAACTTAGACACCCTGAACTGAACAATCAAGTGGTTCCTGCTTTGCTGGACAAGGCGTGGAGCTACTCTTCTTTGGTTTTAATCAGAAAAGTGACCTGCATGATGTGAGACTTGGTCAACCTGGTGTATGGTGATTGGCACCGAGCCTTGATTGGATACCTTTGGCTTGGAAATTAAGTCCTTTCCAAGACTACATGGTTACCTTAAGGGAATGGATCCCCAGCAAGAGGTCAAAACAACAGGTACAGTATGTATATATAGTATGAATATTCTATTAATCTCACATTGGAGATCATGGATGAGCCCCACAAAAACTGTAAGATGTTTTCAAATCAAAATACATTTTCTCTACAGTTGAAAGATTGTAGAGAAAACGTTGTATGCTGGCTGCAACCTTCTGTCTCTCCAAGTACCTGGGAGATCACCCTGAACTCACTGTTCAGGTACTGCTGTCTACTGGTCACACAAAGCCACCAAGCAGAATCAGATGTAATTAATTTAGGTGTCACTGGCCCCTTAAAGTATTTTTCTGTCTGGAGCCCTGCTCCTGTGTGAATGCACTGGTGTTGTTGAAGAAGACTCAGCTGATTAAAAGTCTTTCTACACTGTGAGCACTCCTATGGATTCTCTGTTGTGTGAAAGAATTGTTGCTATTGAAGAGAAGTCGGTAGTGCAAAATTATTTCCACACTGTGAGTGCTCATACGATTTCTCTCAAGTATGAATGCGCCGGTGTCTTTGAAGGCCACTGTGCTGAGTAAAGCTCTTGCCGCACTGTGAGCAGTAGTACGGTTTCTCTCCTGTGTGAGAGCGTTGGTGTACTCGAAGAGAACTTTGATGAACAAAACTCTTTCCACACTGTGAGCACTCATACGGTTTCTCTCCTGTGTGAGAGCGTTGGTGTACTAGAAAAGAATTACGATGAGTAAAATGCTTTCCACACTGTGAACACTCATACGGTTTCTCTCCTGTGTGAATCCGTTGGTGATTTCGAAGAGAATTCTGATGAGCAAAACTCTTTCCACACTGTGAGCAGTAGTACGGTTTTTCTCCTGTGTGAATGCGCTGGTGACTTTGAAGACCAATCTGTTGAGTAAAACTCTTTCCACACTGTGAGCAGTAGTACGGTTTCTCTCCTGTGTGAATGCGCTGGTGATTTTGAAGGCCACGCTGTCGATTAAATCTTTTTCCACACTGTGGGCACTTGTACGGTTTCTCTCCTGTGTGACAGCGTTTGTGTAATCGAAGAGAACTATAGTAAGTAAATCTCTTTCCACACTGTGAGCACTCGTATGGTTTCTCTCCTGTGTGAATGTGCTGGTGTTGATCAAGATAAGTCTTCTGACAAAAACTCTTTCCACACTGTGGGCATGGAAAGCGTTTCTTTCCTGTGTAATTGTGCTGGGGTTGCTGGACATTAGATCCATCAATAAAACTCTTACTACTATCTGAGCACTGATATGTTTTCTCTTCTTTCTTAACACTAACGTCTACTTGAAGATTACTCTGCTCAGTAAAGCTCTTCCCATGATTTCTGATTTCTGATTTCTGCATTTGGTCATGATAGTTACTGCACTGAGGGTCAGCAGACATTTCCAGACTACTGGAGCTTCGTGTTGGTATCAGATTCTCCGGTTTATTCTCTCCTAACTTCATTAATCTCACATAACAGCTCCTGATATGGCATCTCTTGATGTGTTCCTGGAGGTAAATCTGACACGTAAAGGAAAGTGGACACAAGGAGCATGGGAACCTCTGTAAAGGGGCACTGTTCATTCCTGCAACAAAAACAAAATTCTGTTTTACACAAATTCTTATGCAGTCACGGATCAAAGGTACAACCTGAACAACTGCAATCGGGTTCTATACAAAACTTGAGAATTAGCCAGTCAGATGGGAATTCTGTGCCTGTGACTGATTGGACCAGCTTTGTCTTGGTCATCGCTACTGCAGAAAAAGCAGCAAGTGACCTAGAACCTACTTAAGCAAGACCTTGATTAATAAGTGCAGAATTCAACTAGATCTGCATCTCCTGAAGGAACTACAACAGAGCTTAAAACGTGGCAAGTAGAACGAATGTGGGTTTGGGGTGTTTGCCCCAGGCAGGGAAATGTGTGCCATGCCAGGATCAAACTCACATTGCTTAGATTATCTAAATATTTCATAATCTAGGTAACCAAAGAACTCACTGGAAGATAACATGGCATGGGCGCTACTCAGATACTCCACACTAAAGAAACCCAAATAAAATGGAAATCTTGACTGACTGAATAATGTTTGTACTTAACCGTTTGCAGTACACTTTCTGAACGTAACGCTGAGATCTTTGGCGTACTCCTCTTCGTACCACACCAAGAGCTCCTGTCCGGGTTCTATAGGTCGACAGGAACGGTACAGAATCCCTCCTCCATACTGGAACGCTACCAGATTCTGCTCTTGATCAGTATGAGCACAATTCACATACCTGAGACAAGAAAGCAAGATAGTCAATGATCAGGAACCATCAATAAGCAGGAGGAAGCCAATTCCATCCAATCAGGAGCAGGAAAATCAGTGATGTCATTCTTACCTCATCCAGTTAGCATTCATCTCTCTCTTAGCATCGATGTATTCCTCACACTTCCTGCTCCTGTAGATCTACAAATAATCAATTCGACATTTCCAGTTGCTCATTAATGGAACCACTGGCTTCACATTAAAGGATCTATATGGAACCAAGAACAATGAACATAATCTCCACCACACTGTCAGTAGAGCCCTAGATGTGATAAAGTTCAGAAATGGAATGAACTCACCACCCAGGAATATCCACTGTTCATAGCTTCCTCTCGCTCTACCACATCCCCCTGGTAGGGTCCAAAATGAGCACCAACTGGAACAGTCTGGCCCTTATTAAACACCCCCAGACCTGCATCAGGAATACCAGACTCCTGAACCTCTAGACCAGGTGGAAGGGTTTTTTGGGCTCGATCTGGAACCCCCATGGGAACGGGGCTATCAGGGATGAAGAGAGCCGGACCATGAAGCTCACACTTGTTGATAAAGAAGGACTTGCAAAGTTCACAATCTGGAAAGAATCATTTCTTGATTAACTCTCAAACATTTACTGTAGGTTTCCATGTAATGTATAATTTAGATGGAAGAATCTCTAGAAGTCGTTCTAAATCACCATGTTATCTTACAGAGGTAATCTTCATCCTCAGCTTCCTCCTTCTCATTCAGTTGGACCACAGAACGTGACTTTACTCCATCTGAAATACCAGCATTTACAGAATGAGAAAATCATAACAGTAAATGAATAAAATGAAGACATAATGTCTAATTTGAAGATGGTCCAAGTACAACTAATCCTAGTCTCAATAAAAGGTAGAACTGTTATTGAGAGATACTTAACCCCAGCCGGTTCCTGACTCTGGGCTCCGTCTGTGTGAAGACTGCATGTCCTCCCTGTGCCTGCGTGGGTTTCCTCCCATATTCCAATGATATGCGTGTTAGGTTAATTGATGTTTCTAAACTGTCCTTAGTGTGTGAATGTGTGTATGAGGGTGTTAGTGATTGTGCCCTGTGACGGGTTGGAGAAAGACCTGGTGACGTACTCCATAAAAAAAAATCACCATGAAACTCTGTGGATCAGTATAAGATTGTTCTATGGAGTATCCAAGGGTCGGATGCGATTGACTGGACAGAATTAATAAATTTAACCCCAGACTGATTTTGATAATAAACTCTGCTCTCTTACAGAGGTAATCTTCATCACCAGCTTCTTCCTTTTTAACAATTTTCTTCTGGAATTCTTCATCTTCATTCTGTTGATGGAGGTCGATCCTCTCAGAGCTGGATATTCCTTCTTCTGAAGCCTCTGCCTTCACATCCTCACAAAGACCAACGATAATAATTTATCAAAGAAAATGAACAAAACTGAACTTTCTTCATATTATCTGTAATATCTGGTCTGTGAGCAGCTCTGAATGGTCAGCAGGGTCTTACTCACCATGCTCTGGGTCGATGTAGGGCGACCTGCGGTGCTTCAGAGCCTCTGAACGCTTCCCTTTCTATGGCATGCTTCAGCCTCAACAGCAGTGCTTTATAGAATAAAATAAAATATAAACTTTTAAAAACAGCTATGAAAAATCCTCCTCAGAAGAATGACCTGTGTGAGACAAAACTGTGTTTAATAAGCTACTGTCTATAAAGTCTCAAGTCTTGATTTTAAGACATAGAGCCCTAAAGTTGAAAATAAAAAGTTTAGATAACAAAAAACAACGTTCAATTTCACCAGTGTTTTTATTATCAAAAATTATTACACAAACCTACACACACTATAACTGTGAGGATCATTCGATAAAAGTTACACAGTCATTAATACATTTTTTATTTTGTTTGTGATGCGTTATAAGTGAACCTATTGTACAAGTTCATTTGAAAGTAACCCTGAGTTAACGTCTATAAAAAAAATCATTTTAATATCTACTTATTTTAACTTTGCACATCAACAAGTTGTGTCAGTTTGTAACACAGAGTCTACTACTTTTATAAATAGTGCACTACACAATGTACGCAGACCCTACACCATTATTTCACCCCTGTGTATGGCACTTCTATATGCAGTAACAACTAGTTTGGGATTCAGCAGATTCATTGAACTTACCTTGTGTTTTAAAGCAAAAACAGAGTGCATCAGCTCAAATCCACACAACTGCCATCTGTTATGGGAACTCCCTCAGATCAACTGTGATTGTAAAACTGAACAACATCCACATCAACACAAGCCCAACACGAGCGTCTTCTTCTTCTTCTTCTTTTTGGTTTTTGTTTTTATCTGGCGCCATTATGTTGCATTAGCGCCCTCCTCTAGTCAGTTGGTTCCAGCCTTTAAGTGCAAAAGCACTTGCTATGTTGGGATACGGGGCGATTATTTCTACTTTCCAACTTTTTTAAACACCTCAAAGTTATAACTTTCCCTTCACATGAAAGTAACAATTCGCTCATGTTTAGATTTATTCCTCGTTCTCTACACTTAAGTTTCAATTTTCTCCCTGTAAAATGCTTATTCCCCTTACTTTCAGTGCACGGTTTAAATGTGTGCCCTAGAGTTTCATCTTGTTATTGCTCTCTCATTTTCATTACTCAATCCTAAATTCCTCCCTCTTCCTACTTTTGGCTAAATATTATAGAAATTTCTTCCCTCTTCACTCCTTAGAAAATGAGCTCTTGACCCCATAGTTTGTAAATTATGTATTCCAACAATATCCATTCTTGTTCGAGAATAAACTGATTTAATTCTTTCTGAACATGTTATTATTTCTTTTAACTAATTGCAAGTAATTCTTCTGTATATACTGCTAGTTTGTCTGATGTTTGTTTACTTATTTTAACTCTCATTTCGGGTGTAACGCATGCAGTACACGTTTGTCCTGATGCTGCCGAGCTTTACAGGAAAATATTTCGAACTGTAAGTACAGTTAGAGAAACAGAAGAAAATACTTAAATGAATACCCAAACTAAATCAAACCAAACATTCTTCAGAAATATGTATGTACTATACTCATCTTTAAAAACAAGCCATGCACAATTATTACACCAAATGTAAGGCAACAAGGTAAAAATATCCAATACTTTATCATTTATGAATTGTAACAGTATAAAGTGTGAGGCAGTGAACCAAACTCCTGTGAGGCATACAGTGGTGCTTGAAAGTTTATGAATCCTTTAGAATTTTCTATATTTCTGCATAAATATGACCTAAAACATCATCAGATTTACACACAAGTCCTAAAAGTAGATAAAGAGAACTCAGTTAAACAAATGAGACAAAATATTATACTTGGTCATTTATTTATTGAGGAAAATGATCCAATATTACATATTAGTGAGTGGCAAAAGTATGTGACCCTTTGCTTTCAGTATCTGGTGTGACCCTTGTTAGGGTTTTCGGAACTTATAAACGCAAATTCAACGCAAATTCAATACGGGAAGTTTTAACCACGTGGTCCTTTGTTCAAATGGCGCCTCCCTGGGTCCCTGGTCCTCTATGGACCCTTCAGATTCCTGCCTAAGGGGAGGCGGAGCCTGGACTTTCTAGCACATTTCATTGGCTCCACCAGTAGTGAAGGAGGAGCCTAGATGGGAAACAAAAGCATTCGCTCAGAGACGAGTGGTCTCTCTTTTTCTCTCTCTTTCTCTTTTGCTTTCTATTCGTCTGCTTGCAGGAGAGAAGGGCAACCGATCGGCTTAGCTCTAAGATATATTCACAGACCACTTTGTGTTTTAAATAAATTGTTTGTATCAAGAGACGCCTAGATTTCCGACTGTTTCTTCAGGACCTCGCGAACAAAAGATTCGTCGTATCAAATGGTTGCAGAGGATGGTTCAAAAGGCCTGAATTAACAGCACATAGATTCAGCTTGGACCTGAACTCTGGAACTCTTTTGTGCTCAGTTCAAGGCGCGCCTACACAAGGTAAACAGATGTTCTCTGTATAAAAAGGTTAAGTTGCATTTAATTATTTAGCGTATCTGGTGTTATGAATCTTTCCGAGTCCTTAAGTTCCGAGTTAACTTACTAAGGTATTATTAATGTTTTGGAACGTGATATATGCTAGACTAAATGTTGTTTCCCGGATTGCTGATTTCGAACCGGACCGGTCTAAAATAAACTGTTACAAGGCGCCATTTTGTGGTTCATACACCATTGGGTTTTGGTGGTAGAACTGTCGGTTTTTTTTGGTAGCGGATTCTGTACAAAGACGCCATTGGGCGTCCAGACACCATTGAGTTTTGGGTAGAATCTTTCGTTTTGGTAGCGGGATTCTACAATTTGAATTGTTCTAAATTTCCGAATTGTCGGTTTTTGGTACGGGATTCGGGTAGAATCTGTCCGTTTTGGCAGCGGGGATTTACAGAATATTGGTTTTGTTTTAAAATCCGAATCTGTCGGTTTTTGGTAGCGGATTTGGGTAGAAATCTGGTGTTTTTGTTAACGGATTCTTACAAATTTGGGGTTGTTCTAAGAAAATCCGAACCTGTTCCGGTTTTTGATAGCGGGGTTCGCTGAATTATTCTAAATCAATTTGGTTCAAAATATTACTTCAGGAGTTGTTTGTCTTACTGTGTCGCCATTTTTTTTCCTTTGTCTGTGGTACGGCCTGTGTCGCATCTTGTTTGTGTGTGCTTGGTTTCTGTTGGTTCTTCCCTGGTCGGCCATTTGTTTTGTGTGTGCTTGTTGTCTGTGGACACTTCGGTGTCCGGCCATCTTGTTTGTGTGTGCTTTGTTGTCCTGTGGGCACTTCCGGTGTCGGCCATATTGTCTTTTTTGTGGTGGAGCTCTGTAGTTTTTGTGTTATCTTTTTGTCTGGCGGCCATTATAATTAGTCTTCTTTCTCACTGTTGAGAGTAAAGAATTCAACTTTTTAAATTAGAGATTAACGAAATGGGTGCATTCCTTAATGGTAGAGAGTTAAGGAGATACATTATACGTTATCGTGTTTGCTTTGCTTGAAGGTTTAAGCTTGTAGTAATTAGAGGTTATTATTTGGACACTGTGCTTTTAGCAAATGTTAAGTATTTTAATGCAGTTATGAGTTCATTTAGACTAAATATACCTAGCTGAAGTCTTATAGTTTATTATATGTTATGAAGTGGGATAGTCCCTACTCAGTCGTTAATTAGATGTTTTTTCTCGTTCCAAGTCATAACAAACCTTCAACAAAAAAAAAAGGATAAATAATTTTAAATAATAATAAAATGTTAATAATTATAATAAAAGAGAATAAAATTAAAAGGCTGCTGATGCCAATTGTAAAAACAAAATTGGAGATCTACAGTCAGGACAATTGCAGTCATGTAGTTTATTAATAGGGATTAAGACACCACACATTAACCAAGTAAGACAAGGAAAGGGAGAATAGTTTCTCACTTTTTTCAACATTTCACAAGCCTACTTCCAACCAGCCACTTCTAAACTCCTTCACTTTAAATCAGAAGCATTTTAAGTGTTTTAACAGGACTTAACCCACAAATTACGGCTGAAGTGAACTCCACTCGTCAAGGAATGCTGTTATTTCTCTGTGTCTATAGTCTCTTCTGAGGTAAGTAAAGGTTTATCTCCTTTTAGCGATAGGGAAAGAGAGGCGCACCTCTTACACATTTATAGCACAGGTATGAAAACCCAACAGGTTAACGAACTCTCAAACGCATAACTGAGAGATAGCTCTTACACATACAATGGCACAGGGAAAGAATAAGGCAGATCACAGCGACTTCCATTCAGCCTGGAAGGACAAAGTACAGGATACTTTGGTCCAACTAAATGCTGAGGGCTTGAGCTTAAGAGCCAACGTAGAAGAAATTCAACATTATTTTGAATTATTCTGGATCTCTCTGAAAAAGGCGGCATTGTAAATGCTGTTCTTTTTCAGAAAGGGGGGAGGAATGAGGTAAGACAAATTCTCCAATATCATAGCTCAAAATTGGATCCTATAGTACAGGGACAACCACAATCTACTAAACATTTGGCAGCATTAGCCACAGCAGTGGACAAAACAGCCCACATTGTGTCATCCTTTGGCAATCAACACATCGCATGGAGTGGTAACATTCCTGACCTCAGCTGCGTTTACACTATCTAATGCTAGGCGTTTAAAGATTAGTGACACCCTGCTTCAGCTCAACATCACCTTTGCTCCTAAAAAAAAAACAAAAAAACTGTAAGGTTAGCAAGACTCGATGCATTGGTGCAGGGTTTAAACTATTGTACCATGGTGTGGATAGGAAGAGAAATGAAGTTGGTGTGGTCCTGAAGGAGGACTATTTAAGAGCATGGTCTGTCTATTGCGATGAGGACCTTAGTCCCAACGTTGTGTCAGATGGATAATATGTTCTGAAGCCTTGAGTAATGGGAAGGGGTGTATGTCAGCACGGGTGGGTGGTGCTCCTACTACAAAGTAGGGTGAGCGTGCCGCAGGTTCTATAGTTAATCCAGCCCCCATGATGGTGTTTATTATGGTGTTATTCGCATGGAGTTAAGAAACACAAAAAGCGTGCTTAAACTGCCGAACGAACATGATAGTTGGAGCTTATAAATCTGGAACCACAACACAAAAAGCTGGCTTGGCACTGCGCTTAACGAACTCGGTGAGGTGCTTAACGCTAGAAACCACAACAAAGCGGGCTTGAAACCGCGACGCACATAATCCAGATCTATCGCTAGAAACCCAACAAAAGCGTGCTTGAACCGCTGAAACTAACTACGTGAGCCTAGAGCTGGAAACCACAACAAAAGCGGGCTAAAACCGCTGAACGAACATACGTGAGCCTATAGCTGGAAACCACAACAAAAGCGGGCCAAAACCGCCGAGCGAACGTACCGTTATGACATCGCAAAGGGAGCTTTCCCTCGATAATTCCCCGCGCCGAGGGGGAGCCGGGATGCTGTTTAAATAGTCATGCACACAGCTGCAAGTCATTACGGTAAGCATCCCAGCTTCTCCCTCGGCGGCTTTGCAAACCGGGTGGCGCAGCGATTGTCCAAGTCCCGATCGCCACCCGGCGACATGGAGGCGTGTAACACCCCTGTCCATTGGCGAACCGTGACATAGCCCCCCCCCTAAGGGGCCCGAGACGGAGCCAGGGCCCCTTAAGAAAAAGGGCCCAACAGATCCCAATCGTCCTGTCCGGGGGCTTCCTCTCCGGGGCGGAACTTGTGGGAATGCGTCAAACCAACACGTGCGGCCCATCCAGGCCTCCGGAAGCCGGACGGCCCCCAAACCGGGCCTCTGGAAGACAAGTATAGTCGACAACGAGAGGGCAGACGAGCAAGTCGGACAACGAGAGGAAGAGTGCGGAGTCGACGGCGTGTGGGGCAGACGAGCTGAGTCGACGCGTGTTGCAGACCGAGCTGAGTCGAACGGCGTGTGGCAGACGAGCTGAGTCGACGGCGTGTGCAGACGAGCTGAGTCACGGCGTGTGGCAGACGATCTGAGGTCGACGGCGTGTGGCAGACGACTGAGTCGACGGCGTGTGGGCAAGACGAGCTGAGTCGACGGCGGTGGCAGAACGACTAGTCCGACGAGCGACCGCTTGTTGACTGAGTCTAGAGGCCGAGCTTGTGGACATAGACGACGATGCTACTCTTGAGGCAATACGACAAGGCGAACGCTTGTGAGAGAGAGACTACGAGGGCGACGCTTTTTAGCAGAGGCGACGGGCGACGCGTGGTGGCAGAGGCGACTTGCGAACGCTTGGACGGCAGAGGCACGTGGCGAGCTTGACCGCAGAGGCGACGTGGCGACGCTTGACAGCAGAGGCGACGTGGCGACGCTTGACAGCCAAGAGGCGACTTGTGGCTTCAGAGCGAGTCTGGACGACGTTTGGCGCAGAGTGGAGTCGTGGACTACTGTGGGTCCTGCAGAGGCGGAGTCGTGGACGACGTGTGGCCTGCGAGACGGAGGTCCCGTGGACGACGTGATGCTTGACAGCAGTCCGTGGACGACGTGAGTGCGTTGCATCAGAGTCGTGGACGACGTGATGCTTGACCGCAGAGATCGTGGACTACGTGTATGCTTACAGCAGAGTCGTGGACAACTGATGCCTTGTCAGCAGAGTCGTGTGGACGACGTGATGCTTGAACAGCAGAGTCTCGTGGATGACGTGATGCTTGACAGCAGCAGAGTCGACGACGACGTGATGCTTTAGACAGCCGAGTCCGAACGACATGATGCTTGACAGCAGAGTCGACGACGTATGCTTGACAGCAGAGGTCGAACGACATGAATGCTTGAACAGCAAGTCGCCGACGTGAGGCTTGACAGCAATCTACGACTTGATTGCTTGACAGCAGAAGTCACGAGTGATCAGGGACGACTCTGAAACGGGTTTCCCTGGAGACATCAACAGGCACCGCCGACAAGCCCCAGGCTTTGGTACTGCGAAGGGAGGCACTGCTCCCCAAGCTTCTCCAAAACTGGCAACGCAGTTACCCGATTCTAGTTGGGATCGTATTGCCAATCGCGCCCAAAACAGTGCGGTTCCCCGGCAAACGCCAAAACATATGAAAAACCCGCGCTCTCCTCTGAAAAAAGCTTTTTTGAACCTGAAGTAGCCGGGAGCAACTGGACCAAAACGACCGCCGTTACTTGAGGGGGTCACCCATCATATTCATCGGGTTACGGGCAACCTTGTCTAACTGAACGGGGGTAACGCCAGAACCTGCCATCCTCCCATTGTTAGACGGGGAATATCTGTCATGACGGTGGTGCCTACCTGACAAAGAGAGGAAGGCGTGCGCAGGTTCTCTATAGTTATCACCATGATGGTGTTTTATTCAATGGGATAAAGAACACAAACAGCGTCTTAAAACTGCCGAAATGAACAGAGGTGAGCTTATCTCTGGAAACCACAACACAAGCGGGCTTGAACGCGGAAAACAACATACAGAGCTTAACGCTAGAAACCACAACAAAACGGGCTTTGAACGCTGGAAACGAACATACTAGAGCTTATCGCTAGAAAACCACAACAAAGCGGGCTTGAACCGCTGAACAACATAACGTGAGGCTTATCGCTAGAAACCACAACAAAAAAAGCGGGCTTGAACCGCTGACCGAAACATACGTCGTGGACTCGCGTGTTGTTTGCTGCATAGCGAGTCGTGGGCGACTTGTGGTGCTGCAGAGCGGATTCGTTGGCGTACGTGTGGCTGGCAGAGCGGGTGGAGGGTGCTGTGTGACGTGTGGCTGAGAAGCGGAGTCGTGACGACGTGATGCTTTGACCGCAGAGTCGTGTCACGACGTGATGCTGACAGCAAGTTCGTGGACGAACGTGAGCTTGACAGCAAGAGTCGTGGACGACGGATGCTTGACAGCAGAGCCGTGGACGACGTGATGCTTGACAGCAGAGTCGACGACGACGTGATGCCTTGACAGCAGAGTCGACTACGTGATGCTTGACGCAGAGGCGACGACGTGATGCTTGACAGCAGAATTCCGACGACGAATGCTTGACAGCAGAGTCGACGACGTGATGCTTGACAGCAGAGTCGACGACGTGATCAGGGACGACCTCCTGAACGGGTTTTCCCGGAGGCATAACAGGCAACCGCCGACCGCCCTTGGGCGACTACTGGAACTGAACAAGGTATGAACGTACATGCACGATGTCCGTGGAAACAGACTGGGCCCGCATGTCCTGGCCAGGACTGGGCACGAGTGTCCGTGTCAGGACGGGCAACGAGTGTCCTGGCGCAGGACTAGGCACGAAAGTCCGTTGTGCTGGTGTTTGCACTCACGCAGCGAGTTCCATCCTCCCCATAACGAGAACCCATAGGCTCAACTACGCAACTATGCGGTCCAAAATACAATTCTCCACAACTGAAGGATTACAAACCAACACCTCGGAACCAAGAGTGGACCTTACCTCACAACACCCCCAACAGTAGGGACATACATGGAACCAGTGTGGCATGAAGTACCACGACCCCAACCATGGTTTCTAATACTGCGTCTGGCGTGGGTCCTGAAAACTCGCGAAAATCCCCACCGCTGTTGGTTCACCTCCAGTCAGCGTGGTCCAAAGCACAAATACCCACCCGCTGCTGGTTTACCTACCGAGCCGCGTGTCCAAGCAAAATCCACCGCTGTTGGTTCCTCCCTACCACAAGTCCAGCCGTGGTCCAAAACATGGCTACCCCCACCGCAGCTGGTTTACTACCACGTCAGCGTGGTCCAAAGCCAAATACCCACCGCTGCTGGTTAAAAAACTACCGAGCCCCCGTGTCCCAAAACACGAAAACGATACGCTAATCCCGGGGTTTTGATATCCTGACCTCGTGTGGTAAGAACAAACCACGTCCAAATGGAAGAATTCTGATACGGGACACAACCACGGATCAGATATAACCCTGCCTTTTCTGCAGTAGCTAGGGGAATCCGTAGCTGCGCACCAGCGGCCTACCGGGAACCGCGCAAACAGGGGTTTAACAACCTTTCCCAACCTTCAGCTTTGGACTGCAAGGAGGCAAAACTGCTCCCCAAGCTTCTCCAAAACTGCACGCAGTTTTACCCTATTCTATTGGGATCGTTTTGCCAAGCGCCCAAAACAGTCGGGTCCCGTCAAACGCCAAAACATATGAAAAACCCGCTCGTACTCTGAAAAACAACTGTTTTTTGGACCTGAAGTACGGGACACTGGACCAAAAAGACCCCGTACTTTTGAGGGGGTCCCCATCATATTCATCGGGTACTGGCACCTTGTTGCTAACTGAAACTGAACAGGGGTAACGCCAAACCTGCCGTCTCCATTTGTTAGACAGGGAATTCTGTCAGACGTGGTGCCTACCGACAAAGGAAGGCGTGCGCAGGTTCTATAGTTATCACACCATGATGGTGTTTATTATTCAATGGGAAAAGACACACAAAAAGCGGCTTAAACCTGCCGAACGAACATAGGTGAGCTTATATTCTGGAAAACCCACAACCAAAAGGCGGGCTTGAACCCGCTGGACCGAACATAGGTGAGCTTAACGCTAGAAACCACAACAAAGCGTGCTTGAACCGCTGAACGAACATACCTCGAGCTTATCGCTAGAAACCACCAACAAAGCGGGCTTGAACCGCTGAACGAACATCGTGAGCTATCGCTAGAAACCTCACAAAAGCGGGCTTGAACCGCTGAAGCGAACATCCGTTGAGCTTTTCGCTAGAAACGCACAACAAAGGCGGGCTTGAAACCGCCGAGCGAACGTACCGTTCTGACAGCGTCGAAGAGCTTTCCCTCGATAATTCCCCACGCAGAGGGGGAGCCGGGATGCCTGTTTAAATAGTCATGCATACAGCTGCAAGTCATGACGGTAAGCATCCCAGCTTCTCCCTCGGCGGCTTTGCAACCTGGTGCACAGCGATTTTCCAAGTCCCCGATCGCCACCCGGCGACCTGGGGCGCGTACACCACCTGTCCATGGCGAACCGGGACATGTAATGGTGAATGTTTTTAGTGGCTATGCAACCACAAGTTTGCTTGTAATTAGAGGAGAAAGAGAGATTCTGGGGAGAGTTAGATGAAGTGGGTTGAGGAGCATTTCCTGGAGGACGACTGGTGATTGGTGCAGATTCAATGGTCATGTTGGAGAAGGTAATAAAGGAGATGAGGAAGTGATGGGCAGGTTTGGTGTTAAGGATAGGAACCTAGAAGGACAGATGTTGGTGGATTTTACAAAGAGGATGGAAATGGCTGTGGTTAACACATATTTCCAAAAGAGGGAGGAGCACATGTGTAGACTACATCCTATGTAGAAGAGGTTGCTTAAACGAGATTGGTGATTGTAAAGTAGGGGCAGGGGAGAGTGTAGCTAGACAGCATCGGATGGTGATGTGCAGAATGGCTCTGGTGAAGTTGAGAAAGGAAGAATGTCGTGAGGAGTTCAGAGAGAAGCTGAGAAAGGTTTTGGGTGATAAGAAAAAGCTCCCATATGACTGGGTAGTAGAATGTAGAATATGAAAGGCAAAGAAGGTTGGATGGCGTAGAAATTGTGGAACAGGATGTAGCAAAGATTAGCAAGGACAAAGTAAGTGAGGAAAGCTTTGAAAAGGATGAAGAACGGAAAGGCAGTCTGACCTGATGACATACCGGTTGAGGTATGGAAAAGTCTAGGAGAGCTGGGAGTGGTGTTTTTGACTAGATTATTCGATGGAATTCTGGTGAATGAGAGTATGCCGGAGAAATGGAGGAGAAGTTTACTGGTACCGATTTCTTAAGCAGAAGGGTGATGTACAGAGTTGTGGCTCTCACAGGGGCATAAAGTTGATGAGTCACACAATGAAGGGAGAGAGTTGTGGAAGCTAGGCTCAGACAGGAGGTGACAGTGTGTGAACAACAGCATGGTTTCATGCCAAGGAAAAGCACCATGGATGCGATTTTTGCTTTGAGACTGATCAATCAGTATCTCTCCCCAGAAACCGGAAGAAGGAGAGGAACGAGTACCATCGCTGCCTCAGGTGGAACCAGGACAGTGGGTCAAGATCAGAGTACACAAAAGAAAGTTGGGATACAAGGTGACCAGCTGAATGCACAAAATTCAGGCAGATCAGATTTAGTATGGTTTTGTGGTGATATAGAATCCGGCGGAGATTTGTATTGGAAAATTGGTCTGGGGAGTGTTCGTTTGGTTTGTTTCTGATAATGCTTTCAGGATTTCCATGCAGCACGGAAATGGAAGATGCCGCGGATGCCCTGGCCAATCACCACAGCCATCGAAGAGACACCCGAGAGGTCAGACCTGGCGGATCCTTCGACAAAACCGTGTGGATTGATGGTATAGGGGTCCCAAGGGGGGTCCCAGATGAATTTAAGGCTAGGAACCAGATTGCTGCAGGGTTTGAAAGCGCGCTATTTTGGTGGGTAACTGTCAATAAGAATGTAGACTGGATAAACTATCTATATTACAATCAACAAAGATTTGTTAATATCAGTGTTCAAGCCATTGAGGGACTGAGGGACCAGCTAGACCAGACTTCACTTATGACCATACAGAATAGGATGGCATTAGACATGTTGTTGGCAGAGAAAGGTGGAGTTCATTGTGTTGCACCTTCGTCCCTAATAATACTGCACCTGATGGTAGTGTGTCACGAGCCTTGGAGGGATTGAGGGCTTTGTCACAAAATGGAAGGAAAACTCAGGAATAGACAATGAATGGGTAAAGTGGCTAGAACAGATATTTGGACCATGGAAGGGAGTTATTACGAGTTTAGTGATGTCAGTATGTGTGGGATTGGCAATTTTAGTGGTGTGTTGTTGTTGTTGTGTCCCGTGTGTCAGGGTATTGATAGAAAGATTTGTGGCAGAGGTAGTGAGTAGTGGAAGCAGAGGGGGACAAGATCCACCAGTCGTCCAGATGGTGTTGACAGATTTGGCTAAGTATTATATAGACGACGAAGTGGAGGATACCCTTGAAGGTGGGCCGGAAGACCCACTTCAAGTGACATAAGTGCTACTAACTCTGCTTATTTAAAGGTAAAAAACCGACCAGACAAGGCGAGGAGAGACGACCAACGCTGCTGATCACACACCGGGATGAAGGAAAGAGACTGGAAAGAACGGGCAGAGGCAGACTCTGTGGGAACTGGAAATCCCACTCCAAGGGACAAAAGGGCCACCAACTGGACCGGCCCACACGGAACAAACCACAGCAACAAAGCCGACCATGTGGAAGAGGAGTCCAGTGAAGCCAAGGACAAGAAGAGGGATTTGGTTAGACTAGGAGGGCAAAACATAAACATATAGGTCGCAGACACATAGATCATCTTTGAAAACACTAGTTAAGTACAACACACATAGTTCAGCTACGAAACTCAAGGGGTTAGTTCAGGATTGTTTATGGTGTATGTATGTTTGATGTGCTGTTACTTCTATGAAGATTATTCTGTGTTTCTTTGAGTGTTTGTGTCGCAGTGGAAACAGGCAAGACCGACGGGGAAGAACCCATGGGGCAGTAAGAGCTGTGCAGAGAAACAGGAGCTATGGGCCCCTTCTGAATATCTGCAGCTCTGTCCAGTGGAGGATGACCTGAACGGACTTCCTGTAGAAGCTGCGCACCCCTTGTTTATTTATTTTTTCTCATGTGTGAATTTCTAATTTTAAAATTACTCTATTTTTGTCTCCTACTTTTAGTTTTGTTTAATTATTATTTTTGTTTGTTTGTTTTGTTAAGGGTTAGGAGCTGTTGCGAAAGGTACGGTTCCTTTAGTTTAACTGACAGCCTTTTGATTTTTAGATACCTTTTATTGTACAAATTCAGCCCAGTGGCCATGTAGTCAGAGTGGATTAAATCGGGGGTTGCGAACGGTTGCTCTTTTTTCCTGGAACCTAGAAACACTTAGCTTAAAGTTAAAAGGTAATGTGAAAGCATTAAGATGCTTTCAAGGGGGGATTGTTAGGGTTTTCGGAACTTATAAACGCAAATTCAACGCAAATTCAATACGGGAAGTTTTAACCACGTGGTCCTTAGTTCAAAATGTCGCCTCCCTGGGTCCCTGGGTCCCTGGGTCCCTGGCTAGGGAACCTTCAGATTCCTGCCTAAGGGGGGAGGCGGAGCCTGGACTTTCTAGCACATTTCATTGGCTCCACCAGTAGTGAAGGAGGAGCCTAGATGGGAAACAAAAGCATTCGCTCAGAGACGAGCGGGGTCTTTCTCTCTTTCTTTTTTTTTCTCTTTCTCTTGCTCTATCGCTTTCTATTCGTCTGCTTGCAGGAGAGAAGGGCAACCGATCGGCTTAGCTCTAAGATATATTCACAGACCACTTTGTGTTTTAAATAAATTGTTTGTATCAAGAGCCGCCTAGATTTTCCGAATGTTTCTTCAGGACCTCGCGAACAAAAGATTCGTCGTAACACCCTTCCACAACATTTCCATTGGATTAAGGTCAGGACATTGACTTGGCCATTCCAAACCATGAACTTTATTCTTCTTTAACCATTCTTTGGTGGAGCAGCTTGTGTGCTTAGGGTCGCTGTCTTGCTGGATGACCCACCTTCTCTTGAGATTCAGTTCATGGACAGATGTCCTGACATTTTCCTATAGAATTCTCTGATATAATTCAGAATTCATTGTTCCATCAATGATGGCAAGCCGTCCTGCCCAGATGCAGCAAAACAGGCCCAAACCATGATACTACCACCACCATGTTTCACAGATGGGATAAGGTTCTTATGCTGGAATGCAGTGTTTTCCTTCCTCCAAACATAACGCTTTTCTTTAAACCAAAAAGTTCTATTTTGGTCTCATCTGTCCACAAAACATTCTTCCAATAGCCTTCTGACTCGTCCACGTGATCTTTGGAAAACTGTAGATGAGCAGCAATGTTCTTTTTGGAGAGCAGTGAATTCTCCTTGCAACCCTGCCATGCACACCATTGTTGTTCAGTGTTCTTCTGATGGTGGACTCATGAACATTAACATTAGCCAATGTGAGAGAGGCCTTCAGTTGCTTAGAACTTACCATTGGGTCCTTTGTGACCTCGACAACTATTACACGCCTTGCTCTTGGAGTGATCTTTGTTGGTCGGCCACTCCTGGGGAGGGTAACAATGGTCTTGAATTTCCTCCATTTGTACACTATCTGTCTGACTGTGGATTGGTGGAGTCCAAAATCTTTAGAGATGGTTTGGTAACCTTTTCCAACCTGATGAGCATCAACAACTCTTGTCCTGAGGTCCCCAGAAATCTCCTTTGTTCGTGCTCTTCACAACATGTTTTGTGAAAAGCAGACTTTGATAGATCCCTGTTCTTTAAATAAAACAGGGTGCCCACTCACATCTGATTGGCATCCCATTGATTGAAACACCTGATTCTAATTTCACTTTCAAATTAACTGCTAATTTTACCAACTGCTAATTTTACCAACTCCTATTAATATTGCAGTTAAAGATGAAATCAAGATTTTAGGTTTAAGAATTTCAAATGGGCAGTGTATACAAAAAATTGGGAGATGAAACTCAAGAAATAGAGTCTGAACTAGATAAATGGAAAATTTCAAATCACAAGAATTCAACACTAGAATTCAAGTGATTAAAAGCTTTGTTCTTTCTAAGCTTCAATTTTTAACTACCATTTTTCCTCCAGATAATAAATGTATTATAAGATTAAATAAAATGTGTGTTTGTTATATTTGGGGAGCTAATAGAGAAGTAACAATAAGAGAGGTTCTGTTTAAACCCAAAGATAAAGGAGGTCTGAATGCAATTGACCGAGGAAGAAAATTGAAAATTGCCTTTGTAAATTCGTGGTATTCGCTATTCATAGGAAGGCAGACTGGATAGGAGATGAAGTTATGTGGAAAAACAAAAAGGGTAAGGCAAGATACAATATCGCCTTCTTTAAATTAATTTGTGGTGATTTCATGTCCAAGAATTGAGACATTGAATATAAATTGGAAAAGTTCCCCCAATACAGCAATATACAAAATCATTCAGGACAGTGATTTAGTGATTCAGTTCATATATATATATTTGAA
Organism: Ancistrus triradiatus; assembly: GCA_025084515.1. Taxonomy (NCBI): domain Eukaryota; kingdom Metazoa; phylum Chordata; class Actinopteri; order Siluriformes; family Loricariidae; genus Ancistrus; species Ancistrus triradiatus. Next base: position 50,538 of record JAJAGP010002614.1, on the reverse strand, counting down.
ATTAACAACAACCAAATTTAGCAACAACCAAAACATGTCCTCTAATACTTTGTGAGGAAGATGAGACAATTGAACATCTCCTCATGCACTGTCCGAGGTTTGGAAAAAACTGGAAAATATTGGTTTTAATAGAGATTCAAAAAATATCCTATATGAAATTTTTGATAACCCCTTACCAAAATCTTTATTAGAATTTTACTGGATCATTATTTGTATGGTGAACGTGAAACTATGGAAGACTAGTTGTAAAATTGTAATCGAGCAACTCGGATCTCTGCAGAAACTGTTTTTAAACAAATTTTATGTGAGTTAACTCGAAGGAAAAGTAGATACCCTTGGGCTCTGCTGAACTTTTAATAAGCCATAAGTGCATACATTAATAAGCTGCATAAGTGCATACATTGACTAATTTTATATAGGTGAGAAGTTTGTATTTGAATTTTGTATTTTGTCTGTAAATGTGTTGATGTTATAAATCCAAAGTAAGTTTATTATAAAAATGAAAAGAAAAAATAAACTTGTGCAGTACTGCTTTCCTGCCACAGGGGGCTCTAAATCTCACAAATTCCAAAACCGGAGTAAAGACGCGGATGTTTTATAGATCGTTAAAACATTTAAAAACAAATGAAAGAATATATTATTCGTGTAGCTATTAAATTACAATAAACAAGCTCTCACAGACCGTCAGTAAATCTGCTTTATTGTTTGTTAAATGTGGGGTTGACATGTATTACGATAATAAATGAAAAACAGCAGCAGGCATTTATTCTGATGTTATAATGAATGTAAAATATATTTTTTTCAAAAGAGTAACATAACACTTAAAACAGAGAAAGAAAAGCAGATTCTTTTTTTTAATCCAAAATAACAGCAGAACGTTGTTTTGTGTGGCAGCTCATACTGTTACTGCTGATGGAAGACAGATCTTATTTACAGTTACAGGTTAACACACATGAAATATAAAATGCAAACAGACTTAAATGATGAGTAACAAATAAGAGAAAGCTAAACAAACATTTCATTACCGACTAACGTCAGCAGAAACTCCAGAGTGCAGGATCTGTTCACACCCAAGGGAAAAGATAACTGAACCACCCTGGCACGGCCAAAGCATAATGGTGTGTATGATACGCAAGTGCTAAGCTAAAGCTGTTTTTCACCAAAAAGTGTGTTAATGTGTTAATAATGTCTTATGTTAGGACTTCAGGATTTACCACTCCCAAACATTCAAACACTTTTATTTACATTCCATAAAAATCATCTTTACGGTTGTGTAAACACTAGAAAGGTATCAAAGAAACTTATCTTACCATGCAGTCACACCTCTGTGCTGCTTGTACTAGAACAGACCCCATGCCCGAGACCATAAGGAACTCTGAGACGGTGGAAGCCAAGAGACAGTACTGGAACTCAACCCAGCACCGGGACCTTGCCAATGGAGAGTCAGTCATCAGGTTATGAGCCCATATCTCAGACACAGACATAAACCAAGAACTCCTGCCTGCTGGAATGGAGACATGAATCGAGAACTCCTGTGTTATAGAATGGAGACATGAACCAATAACCTCTGCCTGGTGGAATGATATGATGAATTGAGAACCCCAGCCTGGTGGAACTGTGACATTAACTTAGAACCCCAGTCTGGTGGAACTGGGATATGATCCAAGAACTCCAGCCTGGTGTATCTGGGACATGAATCAAGAACGACAGCCTGGTGGAACTGTTACATGAACTTAGAACCCCAGCCTGGTGGAGCTGGAACATGAACTAAGAACTCACTGCTTGTTGGAAATGGAACATGAACTAAGAACTCCTGCCTGGTGTAACTGGAACATGAAATAAAGAACTCCTGTCTGGTCCTCCGCCTCCCCAGGGTTCCTCCAAGTCAGAGGGGGTACAAAGGTTTGGGCATCCCTGGTCATGCAAGTTGTTAGTTCTGCAAATTAACGAGCCAATTAAGTTTGTGATTGTTTTGAAAAGTTCAGGTGGATGGAACCCAGTATTTATTGATAGACTAATTATGTAATGACTGATTGATTGGTTGATTGATTGATGAGACTCCTCAGGCCTGGTAATACTGCTTTTCCACCTTCTTGGTGACGGTGGAGGTGACTCCCCTCTGCACCATCTCCACCTGCCTCGTGATGCTGCCACCAACCTCAGTGTGCTGTGTGATCTGCCTGCTGCTCATCATCATACCATCTGCAACACACACACACACACACACACACACACACACATTAACAACATGCTACATGTACAATTCTTACTTTAAATATGTTTATCGCATGAAAATGCCTTCATTCTTCTCTCTCTGTTCTTTTCTTTTGTTTTCTTGTGTTTCCTTTTTGGTTTTGTCTTTTATCCATCTATCATTTTAATTTCAACGTTATTTTCTTTTATTTTTTCTTCTTTTCCCCCTTTTGTATCCATCTAATTTGTTTTATATTTCTCTCTATCCTCTTTTCTTTTTCCATTTTCTGTCTTTTTATTTCACTTTGAAATTTTTCTGTCTTTTTTCCTTCATCTTTCTGTTGTCCAATGTTCTTTTTGTTTGTTTGGTTCTTCTTTCTTTCTTTGTTTCTTTGTTTCTTTGTTAGTTAAATTCCACTATTATTTGTATTTTTATCATTTTATTTTCTTCTGTTGTATTTTCTTTATCCTTCTTTTGCCTTATTTTTCCTTTCCCTTTGTCCTTTTGTATTTTTATTTGTTGCCTTTTTCCTTTGTTTGTATGTTTGTCTTTTTCTTTGTTTATTTATTTCATCAATTATTTCAGGTTATTATTTCATACTTTCAGGTTTAATTTCTTTAATTTCTTCTTTTTCCGTTTTTTAACACTCTGTTTTTTCTTAGTATATTTATTATTTCTATTTTTCTCTATCCTATTTTTGCATTTTCATTCTTTTTGGCTTTTCCTCTCTGCAATTCTTCCTTCGTCTTTCTTTTGTCCGATTTTCTTTTCCTATATTATTTTTAACCATTTCTTTCTTTCTTTCCTTCTTTCTGTCTTTCCACTTTTCCACTTTTCTTTTTTTATTTGTTGTCCTTCTCTTTGTATGTTTGTTTTTATTTACTTGTATTTCCTTTCTTTCTTTTACCCATCTGCTATATATTTCTCTGTCTTGTTTTATTTATTTTTCCTCAATTTTCTCTATCCTCTTTTCTTTTGTTCATTTTCTGTCTTTTTGTGTTGCTTTTTATTTTCACTCTCTGTCTGTCTTCCTTTTTTCTTAGCTAACTTCCAGTATTATTTCTCTCTTTCCTATTTTATTTTCTTCTGTATTTTTTCTGTCCTTTTTCTGTTTTTCTTTGTTGCCCATTGCCTTTGTTTGTTTGCTTGTTTTCATTCCTTTCTATCTTTTTTCTCAGTTAAATTCCATGTATTATTATATATTATTTCCCTTTTTCCCATTTTATTTTCTTCTGTTGAATTTTCTCTATCCTTCCTTAATCTTATTTTTTTCTCCCTTTGTCCTTTTCTGTTTTTATATGCTGTCCTTTCCTTTTGTTTGTTTATGTGTTATTATTCCTTTTTTTCTTTTATCCATCTGCTGTATATTTCTCTGTGTTGTCTTATTTAATTTTTCTTCTTTCTCTCTATCATTTCTTTTTTCCATTTTCTTTTATTCTGTATTTTCTTTGTTGTCCTTTCCCTTAGTTGTTTTTATATAGTCCACTTTCTTTTCTTTCTTTCATTCACCTACAGTTTGTTTCACTTTCATGTCTTTTTTCATTTTTCGTCATTGTCTAAATTTTCTTTCCTGTCAATTTCTGGGTTTTTTTTAATGTCATTCTTCCATTCTTTTCCTTTCTTAAATGATTTTATATTGCTTCTTTCACTAGACTACCCATTTACCACCTGATGTCTGGTATTTTATTTCTTTCCATCTTTTTTTCTGTCCTCAGTCTGTATTTTTGCTGATTTCATTTTCCTATTCTCCTGTGTAGTTTATCTTTTTTATTTTGCTTGTTTTTCGTTTTTCTTTTTGTCATTTTTTATTTATTTCATTTTATCTATCTTCCATTGTCCTTCTTTCCTTATGTCCCTTTATTATTTTCTTTACTTTTTCTTCCTTCTTTCATCAATCTGTGTTTTCTTTATTTGCTTTCTTTCCTTATTTTGTTCATTTTGTGTGTGTGTGTGTGTGTGTGTGTGTGTGTGTACCTGGAGTGATGAAGGGCTCGTTAAACATGGTGTGTGTAGTGTGTGAGCTGGTTTGTGTTGGTAGATTAAAGACTTCTCTCCTCATCACAGAACTGCTGCTAAACTGCTGCCCAGTGGATCCTAAATACACACACACACACACACACACACACACACACACACACACACACACAGAAGCACAGGTGACTTATTAGGGTTCTTTGTAAGATGTCAGTGCTTAGATGACTTGATGATGATGATGATGTGTGTGTGCGTGTGTGTGTGTGTGTGTGTGTGTGTGTGTGTTCTACCTCCATCCTGAGACTCTATGGTGATGATCCCTTCCCTCTCCGGACCAAAGCCCTGTGTGGTCTGGGCCTGGACTTTAAACTTATAGGGAACATTTTCGGTCAAATCGGAGACGGTCAGAGACGTAGCAGAGCTTCCACTGAGCTGGAACGAGCGCTGATCCCCTAAAATCCCCCCAAAACACACAATATGAAATATTATTATAATTATCTGTAACGAGCACTGATCCTCCAAAATCCCCAAAAACATCAAATATAATTCATAATGACCTATAAAGGGCGCTGACCCTCTAAAATCCCCCAAAAATCACAACATTAAATATATTTAACATACTGATCTGTAAGGAATGCTGACCCCTAAAATCCTCCCGAAAAACATAAAATCATTAATATACTGATCTATAACGAGCGCTGATCCTTTAAAATCCCCCTCCAAAAACATCAAATAATTAATATACTGATCTATAAGGAGCGCCAATCCTCTAAAATCCCCCCAAGCCATAAAATAATTAATATACTGATCTATAAGGAGGTGTTTGTTACGCTACCCGGCCGCGCCTGCCGTATCTGCCGTCCCCCGGACCAATCAGGGGACCTCACGGCAATCGCACTGATCGCCTCCAGCTGTGAAGTCCCCTACTTAAACACGGACGGTAGAGACAGTAAACGCGGATCATTGACGTCATCGCCGCATCCCAAGCGCTCGTCGTCACCGCTCCCGGATGTTTCTCGTCCGTCCTCGCGTCCCTAACGCGCCTCCTAGGTTGGTTACTTTCTATGTTTCGTTGCCCTTGTGTTATCCCCAATAAACCCTTGTTCTGTTCATTTCTACCTGCGTTCGTCTCCTCCCCTCGCCCTCGCTCGTTACAGAATGATCCGCCTGTAATGGAGACGGCAGGTTCACGTGACGTTTTGCTTTCCCTCGGCCGTTTCTATGGCGATCCTGCCTCCTGCTGGCCATTTGTGGTGCAGTGCAGGTCATACTTTGATATTTTCCCTTTTGACTCGGAGTTTGAAAAGGTTTCCTTTTTGTTTCTCCGCCTGGGAGGTGAAGCCCTGGTTTGGGCCACCCACATGTGGCCGGTGCTCCGGACGGGTACCATAGACCTATTCCTGGAGGAGCTGGAGTTCGCTTTTGGCTCCTCATGGGAAGCCCCGGGCATCGACGCTGTGGGTTCCAGCCCTGCAGAACCTGTTCGCCCTGTCCGGTCTGCACTGGTTGGTAAAGTGCTGGATCCCCAGCTTACCACCAGCTGGACCGCCCTAACCAGGCATCAAAGTGATCTGCCTGCCGACAATTACATTCTTAGTCGCTCTTGTTTTTTGCCCGATCCTTTTGTTCTCGACGTTCGTGTTTCCAATCGCTCTAAACATGCCTCAGAACCCCTAGTTCCTGGCGTTCGTGCTTCCAATCGCTCTAAACACGTCTCAGAACCCCTAGTTCCCTGGCGTTCGTGCTTCCAATCGCTCTAAACACGTCCTCAGAACCCCTAGTTCCTGGCGTTCGTGCTTCCAATCGCTCTAAACACGCCTCGAACCCCTAGTTTCCTGGCGTTCGTGCTTCCAATCGCTCTAATCACGCTCTCAGAACCCCTAGTTCCTTGCGCTCGTATTCCTAATCGCTCTAATCTCCCGCTCCAGAAAACCCTAGTCCTTGATGCCTTCGTATTCCTAATCGTTCTAAACCACCTCGCCTCAGAACCTCTGGTTCCTAACGCTCGTATTCCTAATCGTTCTAACCTCGCTGGCAGAACCCCCTAGTTCTCGATAGTGGTACCGCATGCTCAGTCAGCTTCCTCGACACCTACACCCGCACTTCGTTTGTTTGGGACACGGACCGGTCACATCCACTCCCGCCTCCCGCTCGTGCCCCCACTCCCACGTCCCGGATGTTGGTGGCAGTGGCTGCCCTCAGGACGTCTGCAGTTCCAGTGGCTGCCCCCAGGACCCGTCTGCTCCATCCTCATCAGAAGCCTTTCTAAAGGCTCCATCCTCATCAGAAGCCTTTCTAAAGGCTCCATCCTATCAGAAGCCTTCCCAAAGGCCCAAGTCTCGTCCAGAAGCCTTCCCAAAGGCCCGAGTCTCGTCAGAAGCCTTCCCAAAGGCCCGAGTCTCGTCAGAAGCCTTCCCAAAGGCCCGAGTCTCGTCAGAGGCCTTCCCAAGGGCCGAGTTCATCAGAGCCTTCCCAAAGGCCCGAGTCTCGTCAGAGGCCTTCCCAAAAGGCCCGAGTCTCGTCAGAAGCCTTTCTAAAGGCCCATCCTCATCAGAAGCCTTTCTACAGGCTCCTTCCTCATCAGAAGCCTTTCCAAAGGCCCAAGTCTCGTTAGAAAGCCTTTCCAAAAGGCCCGAGTCTCGTCAGAAGCCTTCCCAAAGGCCCGAGTCTCATCAGAGGCCTTCCCAAAGGCCCGAGTCTTGTCAGAGGCCTTCCCAAAGGTCCGAGTCTCATCAGAGGCCTTCCCAAAGGCCCGAGTCTCGTCAGAGGCCTTCCCAAAGGCCCGTGTCTCGTCAGAGGCCTTCCCAAAGGCCCCGAGTCTCGTCAGAGGCCTTCCCAAAGGCCCGAGTCTCGTCAGAAGCCTTCCAAAGGCCCGAGGTCCTCGTGAGTTCTCGTCAGAGGCCTTCCCAAAGGCCACAGCCTCCGCGGAGACCCGTCCTGAGCAAGTCTCCTCCACGGAGACCCCCGTCTGAGCAAGTCTCCTCCACGGAGACCCCTCTGAGCAAGTCTCCTCCACGGAGACCCCGTCTGAGCAAGTCTCCTCCAAGGAGACCCCCGTCTGAGCAAGTCTCCTCCAAGGAGCCCCCGTATGAGCAAGTCTCCTCCACGGAGACCCCGTCTGAGGCCTTTCTAACGGTCGCAAACCCCCAGAGAAAACCTTTCAGGGACTGTCCCCTCCAGGGGAACCCTTTCAGAGACTGTCTCCTCCACGGAGACCCAAGTCCGTCGCCTCTGCTGTCAAGCGTCGCCACGTCGCCTCTGCTGTCAAGCGTCGCCACTTCGCCTCTGCTCTCCAGCACCACGTCGTCGACTCTGCTCTCCAGCACCCCCACCCCCGACTCTCGGACTCTGCCTTCAAGCATCACGTCGTCGACTCTGACTCTCAAAGCATCCCGTCGTCACGACTCTGCGCTCAAGCATCATGTCGTCCACGACTCTGCTCGGCAGCCTCACATCGTCGACTTTCCGCTCTGCGGCCACACGTCGTCGTCGTCTCCGCTGTCAGCGTCGCCGCCTCGTCTCCGCTGTCAAGCGTCGCCGCCTCGTCTCCCCGCGTGTCAATGTCGTCGCCGCCTCGTCTCTGATCTCAAGGCATCGCCGCCCTCGTCTCTGCTGTCAAGCTTCGCCCACTCCTCGTCTCTGCTTGTCAAGCGTCGCCGCCTCGTCTCTGCTCTCAAGCACTCGCCGCCTCGACCCTGCTCTGCAGCACCGTCTCGTCGGCCCGCTCTGCTGCCTCCCAGCCGTCGACGCCACTCTCAAGCGTCGCCTGGGTGGTCGACGCCGCTCTCAAGCGTTCGCCTGGTGGTCGACGCCGCTCTCAAGCGTCGCCTGGTGGTCGACGCCGCTCTCGAGCGTCGCCTGGTGGTCGACTCTGCTCAGCCGCCTCGCGTCGGCGACTCCGCTCTCAAGCGTCGCCTTGTCGTCTTCCTCGCTCGCCCGCTTCTCCTCGGTGCTTCCCCGCGCGCCGGCCGCCCGACTGCTGGCGATCCCCTCCTGGGGTCCGTCCGGCCAGGAGGCCTCCTGAGGCGGAACCCCCCCCGGGGGTCCTTTCTTGGAGTCCTAAGCTCCGGCTCGGACTCCTTGGGGGGGGGGGGGCACTGTCACGCTACCCACCCACCCCCGGCCACGCCTGCCGTATCTGCCGTCCCTCGGACCAATCAGGGGACCTCACGGCGATCGCACTTATCGCCTCCAGCTGTGAGGTCCCCTACTTAAACACGGACGGTAGAGACGGTAAACGCGGATCACTGACGCCATCACCGCTCCCGGATGTTTCTCGTCCGTCCTCGCGTCCCTAACGCGCCTCCTAGGTTGGTTACTTTCTATGTTTCGTTGCCCTTGTGTTATCCCCAATAAACCCTTGTTCTGTTCATTTCAACCTGCGTTCGTCTCCTCCCCTCGCTCGTTACAGTGTTGATCCCCTAAAATCCCCTCAAAAAATGTCTAATAATTATTATAATGATCTATAAGGAGGTGCTGATCCTCTAACCCTTAAAAAAAAAAACATTAAATATATTTAATATACTGATCTGTAAGGAGCACTGATCCCCTAAAATCGGTTTCTTTTCTTTCTTTTTCTTTCTTTCCTTTCTTTTCTTCCCTTCTTTCGTTCTTGTATATATTTTCTCTGCTTGATTCAATCTGCTTCTTTTCTTTCTTTACTATCTTCTGTCACACCTCAATCCCCCATGTTTCTCATTTACTTTACATTTTCAATGTCTTTTTTCTTTGCTTTTTTAAAATCTTTTTTAACTTTATATCTTTATATCTTATAACTTCATACCCTTTTGATAACTCTTTAATTAAATTTTCTTTTTCCATTTACCTTCTTTAGCTTATAAGAATTCAATTCCATCTTCTTAATCTATTTACCTTTTATTCCATTTTATTTCTCTCATTTTTTCTGCTTGTTCTTGTTCTTTCACACAGCAGTCCTCTATTGTTTGCTTTGCTTTGTTATTTTCTTTCACCCCTCTGTCTTTTTTTTCCTTTTTGTTTCTCTTTCCCTCCTTTCTCCTTTCTCCTTCCTTTATTAATTTTTTTCAGTCCTCCATCTTTAAATCTAAAGGTTGCATTCACTCAGTAAGTTCGCACCTCCTCCATGCAGCTGTTCACACGTCACCACGTAGCCCAGGATTTCGCCGGTGGGTTTTCGGGGTTTATCCCAGCTGAGCTGCAGCGTCTCAGGACTCAGCGCTGTGAAGACCAGAGGACCAGGGGCACTTGGGGTACTCAGGGTGAATGAGGAACCTGTCAACACGCACACGCGCACACACACGCACACACACGCACACACACGCACACACACACACACACACATGCACATGCACACAGATACAGACACACACACACGCGCGCACACACACACACACAGAGACACATGCACACAGATACAGACACACACACACACAGACACACACATGCACACAGATACAGACACACACACACACACACACACACACACAGACACACACACACACAAATACACACGCACAGGTACACACACACAGACACACACGCGCACACACACACGTCAACTCTTTAAAGTCAAAGTTTGCTTTTAACACTAATCTCACATGAAACTTTGAAATTCCATGTTCTTCTTTCATTTTTTTTCTTTCTTTCTTTCTTTCTTTCTTTCTTTCTCTTTTTTAGCTCATTATATTTTTCTGTTTGATTTACATCCAACTTTTTATTTCTTTTGTTTAGCTTATGTTTCACTTTTTAATTTTTTTTTGTTTTTAGTTAGTTCAGGCTATCTACCATGTTTCTTTCATTCTTGTCTTTTTTCATTCTTCAAATTATTTGTCTTTTTTTTGTTATCTTCCTTCGTGCTTTATGTCACCTTGTCAAACTTTCTTGATTTTCTTTCTCCTTCATATAATTTTCTTTAATATTTTCCTTTCTTTCTTTCTTTCTTTCTTTCTGTCTTGTTTTTGGTTATTTCTCTTTTCCCTATTTTTATGTCATTTTCCATTCCATCACCTTTATTTTTCTTTATTCTTATAGTATTTTCTTGTTTATGACAGATTTTTAGTATCTATTATTATATTTATTTTTTTATATAGATAAAAGTATATATTTAATAATGTATGTTTCTTTTTCTCATTATCACCATTTCTTTGTTATTCTGCATTAATTCAGTTTAGCCAGTCTATATTTAACTCTTCTCTTCCTTATTTCTCTGTTAAATGTATTCTATTTTCTTCATTCCAGTTCCAGTACCAAAAGTTCCAATATCAAAGACACCTTATCTTATTCAATATCAACTGCCCCCTTCTCTAGAGCAACTTGCTTTCTTCCTTTGTCTACTTCTCTAGTTTCTCTATTTTTCTTTTCCTTCGCATATTATATAGGTTTTGTTGCCTTTCATTATTTTTTTTCTTTTGTCCTTTCATTCTTTCCTCAGAATTTTTCTTTTTTCACGTTTTGCATTCCAGTTCTTTGCTATTTTTTATTTTTTTTCCCATCTTTCTGGTTTTATCTAACTTTATTTTTTAATTTTCCATTACCCAGGTTTCTTTGTTTCCTTTCCTTTCATTTATTTTCTTTCTTTTCCTCACCTCCTTTTTTCTACATAAGTGAAAATTAAATTCCGGTTTGCATCTTCAGATTTTCATGGTGACTGTCCTAAAATCTACCTGTAACCCGTAAACTGCCGGACCATAGTGATCTTCACCCATTACTGAAACAGCTCTGCCCCCTACAGACGACTGGAGATGATAACAGGTAGGATTCTCACCTGGAACGGGGCTGAGGGGACTCTTGGGGTCCACGGCAGACTCAATGGTGATGACGCCCTCCCTTTCAGGGCCCCAGCCCTCTTGACTCTGAGCTTTGACTTTGAACAGGTATGACTGGTTGGGCAGCAGGTCCTGAACCACCACTGAGTTCTGGGCCGGGTTAGTTATGTTCAAGCGTTTCATCTCCCCTGTAAGAACAAAGATTATTATAAAAAACTACAAATATAAGAACGTCTACATCTCTACGGTCCAGTTACTGACCTCCGTTGAGCAGCTGGTACAGGACGCAGTATCCCAGTATAGGGTTCTCACAGTTGGGCTCCTGCCAGCTGACCTTCAGTGCAGTTGGGCCTAGTGCGGAGAAGACCAGCCTGCTGGGGGTTTCCGGGACCCCACGTGTTAGGCGAGAACCTGAGGGTGCAAAACAATGCCTGGGTTTATAAATTTCTGAGGTGACTGTAGAGACAGCTTGACCAGCTTGATGCTACTCCACTTAGTTCAGCTCCAGACTTGGTAACCCTGACAGCTTATGGTCACTTGGATAAAGTTACCAACCAATCCAAAGTGAACCAACCTACGTCGGTTGGATTGGTTGCATCCAGATCCACTCACCCTGAAGAACCCTGTCCAGGTTCTGCAGAGCTTCGTTGACGTCTTCGGACTGATTGCGAACGTGGTTGCTCAGGCCATAGCTGGTGGCCGTAGTCTGGCTGAAGCTAGAGCCGCCTGAAAGTGCGCCACCACAGACCAGGGCAGGGAAGCGCAGTTCAGGGCAGGACGGGAGTAGCAGGGCAGCATACAGGCATGGCAATGCATGGAGATGAGACATGGCAGAGCAAGGAGCAGTGTTACAAGGAAGACAGTGAAGGCTGAGCGAGAGTTAGCCAAAGGTTCACGCCAAAAGCATAATAACTCTGTGCCGAGCTTGGGACACGTTGCCATACACACCTATGGACTTGTACTTACTGAGAATGTCAGAGAATCCGCCAGTCAAGTCACTCATGACGATGGAATCTCTCACGCCGTCGTTATCATAGTAAGCCTTGTTTTCAGACCGCTTTCTCATGATGACCTCCTCCGTGTGCCGTGGTGTGGATGCTCCTGGAGAGCAGAGTTTACTCGAACCTCTGTATCCAAACTCTTATCCCACTATCCAAACCACTTAACCTGCTATAACTTCATGATCGTTATATTTAGCCTTAATCCTCAGGTAATGGTCGTTCGTTTTATATTGTACAGTTTGACGCTACAAGAAACATGTCTTGAAAAACTGAGCAAGACTCTGCAAAGTGCCTTCCAATCTGCAGACAACAGTCAGACAGGATGACCAATCAGAACGTCCCATGTGTCACAATAAAATTAGCTGGGTTTTGATTCTACAGAAAGCTCCCATTATCCAAATATGCATTATCCAAACTGTTTCCAAGAATGATGTACAAAGAATAACGCGGGTTCAGTTCCAGGATCCCATGGGTTTTTTGCCCCACTTTTTCATCCACAGTCTTGCTGGAAAGTTTTATTCTGGGGTTCCTCTTGGGTTCCTACTAAGACACCTACTAAGGCACCCACTAAAACCCCTGGAAGAAGCACTGCCAAAGGCACCACCAAAGGCTAAGGCTACCTTAAATGCACCCAATTTTCAATTTCTAGCATCAAAGAAACCAATCCTTCAGCACAGATTCAGTTTCAGTGCCAAATAAACCAGTGTGCTTAATAACTCAACATTCAGTTATAAAGGTTCCAAGTTTTGGCCGTTTTAGAGCCAATGGTACTTGTCCTGGTACCAAAGATTTTAGATCAGTTTCACATGCAAAATTTCCAGTTTCAGTACAAAAGGTTTCAGATCCAGTACCAAACAAAGACAGAGAAAACAGTCGAAGATCTCAGTACCAGTATCAAAGACACCTGTTCCAGTACTATGAGAAGTTGTAGAATCTTCTTAGCAGTGGGCATTAACTGCTAACTGCCCCTTTTCTCTAGACCCCAATGCCATCCACCCCAACGTGACAGCAAGACCCCGTGCCCCCATAGGTATGCTACCACAAATCTGGATCGAGTCCCCAACAGTAACCGACTCTCAACTCAACATCTTGCCTCATGGTTGCCACTTCAACATTGACCCCCCTCAAAGTTTTGGTTCCATTACCAAACAAAAGAGATTATGTGCCAGAGGAACCAGTTCCAGTACCAAAAGCTTCAGTTTCAGTATCAAAGACACCTTTTCCTGTACTACGAGAAATAGCCAAGGCCACACACTTAATGAAACTCTTTGTGCCTACCTTTGTTGTTTATGTATGTCGTCGTGGTCTCAATCGACTGGTTGCCGAACCCTGGTCGAGGTGAAATGCCGTAGCTGGTGGAGGACGTGCTGATGTTGCGTGACAGAGAACCACCTCCACCTGGGAACAAGAAGCTTTGGTCCCACTTTCCATTCACAATTTGGTCTGTGGATGCAAACAGGGGAGAAAGCAGTCAGCGCTAGTATTACGCGCTAATTGGATTATCTAGACTAGACTACCCAGCTAACACCATGCCTACTCAACCTGTCTGTTAGAGAAGAACCTAATTTCTCTAAAGGCAGCATAAGCGGTCACCATCTGCATTCTGCTGCTGAACAGCTAATCGCAGAACGACGTTCGACCTACAGTGGCACCAGCGAAAAGCATGGCAGCAGCATTCTCTCAAGAGGGGCTAGCATGGCAGTAGAGCGGGGGTAGTGGCAGGGCAGGGAAGAGTAGGCTGGCATGCGGTGAGCAGTGGACATGTTGAGTTCGTCACCTTGTGGAAGGTTCTGGGAATGCACACGGTTCTCAAAACGGCCACCTTGCAGAGGGCTCTGGCACTGGATGTCCTGCGACAGGTACTGGAAAAGTCCACCAGGGTGAGTGGTCCGGGATTGCACTGCAGTCGCAGTTGGGTCATCGACAGATTCCAAACTGCTTGGGCTCACGCTCCGGTTGGGAATGACATCGGCAGGCAGTCTCCAGGACACCACTCGGAGATCCAGGTCTGAGCCCACTAGCTGAACATGCTTCCACCGCTTGCCTTCAGCATTCATGTGGGGGGAAGCAGGCAGAGCATGGAGGACGGGTAGGTTTGCAAGCTATGGTTAGTGACCTCATTCAAGCAAAGCAACAGAAAGGGAAGGACAAGAAGCCACTGTACAGAATGCTAGCACCAAAGATTTACCCTGGGGTGGTCCTAAAGATTAATTTAGGTTCCAGAAGGCTTTATTTTTTAATCACAAATCATCCTGATTCAATTACAGCACCTTCAGACAGAGGGAGCCACTAGGTTGTTTTTTGTCTGACTTTTCATCCAATCTTGTTGATCTTGTTAGTTTTCTTTATTCTTGGGTACCTCTTGGGCTCCCACCTACTAAAACCCCTGCAAGACCCACTGTCACTGGTTCACCTAAGCCTAAGCCTACCCTTCCTGTACTCAAAGGATCCATCTTCAGTAATAAAGATAAAAAACTATTTATAGTACCATATGAACCAATCCTATAGTACCAAATAAACCAAATACCATTAAAACTAATAAATCTACCAGTTTCAGAGCTAATGGCACCCAGTAATCCACAGTCAGTAGTAAAGGTTCCAATATTAATACCATAGCTAGACGTGTTAGAGCCAAAGGTAGTACAGCAGCATAAGTTTCAGAACCAATATTTACAGTTCCAGTACCAAACTAAAGGGATTATTTGCCAAAGGAACCAAATACAGAAGCGAGAACTTCAGTTTCGTAGCCAAAGGTTCAGTACCAGTATCAAAGACACCTAGTCCCCAGCTAAGTTAAAAAGAAAACCAATCCAGCCCACAAATATTCTAGTTTAAGCACCATAAACTTCAGTTCCATTACCAAGTATATCAACTCAAATACTGAAATTTATTTAGGTACAGTTCCAAATGGTTTAGTCACCAGTTCCAACAACAGTATCGACAATGATGTCAAATAGACCAGTTCCAGATGTAAAGATACAATATCTAGTACCAGATGTGCCAGTTTCAGTACTGAGATGGCCAGTTTCAGAGCTAATGGCACCTAATACTCCACATTCAGCAGTTAAGATTCCAGTATTAGCACCATAGGTAGCTGTTTTAGAGCCAGAGGTACTACAGCAGTCCTGGTACAAAAGATTTTAGATTTATCAACATGGGTCTCAGTTCCAGTACCAAACTAAAAGGTTGATGTACCAGAGGAACCAATTCAGTACCAAGAGCTTCAGTTTCATTGCCAAAGAATTCAGTACCAGTACCAGAGACACCTGTTTAAGAGCTAAAGCAAGAAAGAAAACCCATCCAACCCACAAATATTCCAGCTCAAGCACCACAAACTTCAGTTCCATTACCAGAGGTACCAATTCAAATACTAAAATTGCTTTTGGTACAGTTCCAAATGGTTTGGTCACCGATTCCAGCAACAGTATCAACAACGGTGTCCAGAGACCAGTTCCAGATGTAAAGGTACAATGTCTAGTACCAAATGTGCCAATTTCAGTACTAAAATGGCCAGTGTCAGAGCGAATGGCACCTAATGACCAACATTCAGGAATAAAGGTTTCAATATTAGTACCATACTGTAGACATCTGTCTTAGAGCCAGAGGTACAACGACATCCCTGGAACAAAAAAATTTAGATATACCAACATGGGTTACAGTTCCAGTACCACACTAAAAATGTACCAGAGGAACCAAATTCAAAACCAAGAGCTTTCAAAAGCCAAAGCGTTCAGTACCAGCACCAAAGACACCTAGTCCAAAGCTTATGGTACCATTTAGCACTAGAGAAACCAATCCAAACCAGCAAAAAGTCTAGTTCTAGTACCAAGGGTACCAATTCAAATACTGACATTGTTTTTGTTATGGTTCCAAATGTTTCAGTTCCAGATGTACAGTAAAGTTACAACATTTAGTATTAAATCTACCAGTTTTGGTACCAAATGAAGCCGATCCTGAGCTAAAGGTGACATTTCTTTTACCAAATGCTGCATTTACAATACCAACCAATCACCAGGGTTCGAGGTCCCTAGACCATGACTATTCTGGCTAGGGTTGTTCCTGCCCTGTGCTCTGTGTCGCCGGCTAGGCACGACTTTCCCATGACCCTGACCAGGATTAAGCGGATAAGACAATGACTGAATGAATAATTATAAAACAAATCAACCCTTAAACATCAAGAAGCCCACGGTCAGGTCCGACTGAATGAAGAAATCAAACTTGCTGATGACGGAAATCCAGCAGTGCTTGAAAGCATGGCGTCAGCTAGCAGGGCTCTGGCTCACCTTCAGAGAAGTCGGAGACACTGGGTCTGGTGCTGGAGGTCGGAGAACGAAGAACTTCGTTACTGTACATCAGATAGCTGTCATACTCTTCACCTGCTTCGGCATCCACGATGGGAACGTCAGGAATGATGGGAACTACAGGAAAACAAGCAAGAACCATCAGAATCCTGGCTAGGATAAACACAGCGATCTTATGCGTCAAAGTTGAAAAGCAGTTCCACAATCATGTTTAGTTTTTATTTTTCCAATATGTTTAATATTAAATTGTTCAGACATGTGTCATACAAAGGTACCAAAAGGTTCCAAATTTTCATTCTGATATTCAGATCCGGGTATATTCAGATATTTTCATTCAGGACTTTTAATTTAGGAGACCTATAAAGTCATTTAAACACATATTCACTTTTTTGGATTTGAAGGTCCCTACACAGAACTTACTGGACATGGGTCTGTGAGGTTGGGTTGCCAGATTTATGGTGGCATCTCTGTACGGGCCCCATCCCACCTTATTGCTGGCACGCACTTTGTAGCGGTACGTTTGCGACGGCTGCAGGTTCTCGATAAGCAGCATGCGCTTCTTCGGGTTGTCGATCTTCACCTTCTTATCGGGTCCAACGGGTTCTAGATAAACACAAAAAAGATAAGATAAAGATTCCTGCACAAATCCAATAAAACCCTGAAGAGAATGCAATTAATTCTGAACAAAAAATAAAGGCTCTAGTTCCAGTAATATAGATACAGGTTTCAGAGCCAAAGGCACCAGTACAGAAATCTTCACTTGTATTTCCAAAGGAACCCCATTCCCCGTTGCCCTATAAAAAGGCTCTCAGAGGCTACTTTTGGGTAATATACCTCTTGGTGAGATGTTTTATCCAGTGTACAGACTTTGAGAGGAGACGCATCTGTCAGGATCCGTGCCCTGCCCCCATTCAGTGTTTTGTTTTTGCGATTGTGGGCGAGTGGACTACATCGCCCACAATCCTCCACGGGACTAAAGATGGCCGCGGCTGATATTCCCGGTTCTTCCTTGTTTTGTTTCTGGACTTTATATTGGTTTATTTGATTAATTGATGCTGAACGCAGCTGGGATTCTGTCTACTTAAGCTCCTCTGTTTCCCGGTTGCGTTACAGTAGCATTGTCTCAGTTTGCTGTATCTTCGGGTGCGCTTCCTCGTCTTTGTTTTCGTTCTAGTCATATCACGGTATGTTTTCCTCTATTCAGTCTCGTCCAACGCTTTCAAGTCTAGTCAGTTTGTACCTGTTTTCATTTCGGATCCCATGCCAGGTTTAATTTGTTAGCTGTGTTTTGTCTCAGATAAGTTATTTGTTTATTTCCTGTTCTTTTGGATTTTGTCAATAAACTCTTCGTTTGCACTGGCACCCTGCATCCTCGTCTACCCCTCTCTCTTCCCCGCATCCTAACAGAATGCTACCGCCAAACATGCTGGCGGCAGGTTCCAGCCTCGCAGGACCCACACGCCAATTAGATAAGTTCGACGGGGACCCTTGTCGGTTCCGTAGGTTCCTCGTCGATTGCCAGGCTTATCTGGATTATTTGTTTTTCCCCATGGAGAGAAGCCGGTTGGCCTTCGTGCTGCTTTGGCTCACCGGCTGGGCTCTGGCCTGGGCCATGGAGGTATGGCCTCTGAGTCTAATACCTAGGAGTATTTTTTGGAGAGACTTGGGGCTACGTTTGGGCCCTGTCTGGTTTTCCGCCCCCTCGACCCTCCACTCATGGGCTGTCGGAGGATCCGTGTTGGCACCAGGACCAAGGACGTCCAGAACACCACCTTCCTTGCTGAGGATGTCCAGAGCGCCATTTTCTTCGCTGAGGACATCCAGAGCACCACCTTCCTCGCTGATGAAGTCCAGAGTGCCATCTTTATCACTGAGGACGTCCAGAGCACTTTATCTCTGTATAGCTCCGAACTCGTGCATGTAGCACTTCATAGTTTTGTCCCTAAGCAAATTAGGTCCGTTTTTGGGCCTTTTAGTGCATGGTAGCCCTGTAGTTGAGCATGTCATCTCTGCAGTTGACCCCATTTTCCCCGTATTTGAGCCTGTTGGAGTCGTTAGCGTTTTCCAGCTCCATTTCCGAGCACGCTGCATCTGATAGGTCTATACCCGAGTCGCTAGGGCCTCTTAGCCCTGGGTTTGAGCATGTTGGCTCCGTATGTGAGCCATTGGGGCCCCGTATCTTGGGACCTGGGCCAGTTGGCTCTACTTCAGAGCATTTAGCGCCATTTAGTGCTACACCTTATCCTGTTTGTTCCGTTTTCAAGCCATTGGCGTCACGTGGTTTTGTACTTGAGTCTGACATACCTCTCGGTCCCATATCTGGGCTCGCTGCATCCGTCAGTTTTATAACCAAGCAGGTAATGCCGTCTAGTCTTGAAGCTGAACATGTCATGTCTGGGTCTCAATTTGTTTGCTCCATATCCGTGTATGCTGTACCCCCTAGTTTCATATCTGAGCATGTTGGTTCCATGTCCGAATTTATTAATCATGTTTCTGTGTCCGTGGCGCCTCCTAGATCCATCAGTGCATCATTGCCATCATATCCTTTTTTATCTAAGCTGGTAGCACCCCAGAGTTTCAGACCTGGTCACATTATCTGAGGTATCTGAGCATGCTGCGCGACGGACATTAGCGCCGAGGATGACAGTGCCCGTGCCAGTGCCAAGGAGGCCAGCTCCTGTGTCTGTTCCGAGGAAATTTGTGCTTATTCCTGCACCAAGGAGGTTAGTCACAGAGACGATCCATTCCAGAGAGACCTTTCCAGAGGCCGTCCGTTTCTGTGAGGCCTTCCCAGAGGCTGTTCTTTCCAGTGGGGCCTTCCCAGAGGCCATCCGTTCCTGTGGGGCCTTTCCAGAGGTCCTCTGTTCCAGTGGAGCCTTCCCAGAGGTCCTCCATTCCAGTGGGGCCTTCCCAGAGGTCCTCCATTCCAGTGGGGCCTTCCCAGAGGGCCTGTTTTCCAGTGGGGCCTTCCCAGAGGTTCTTCGTTCCAGTGGCGCCTTCCCAGAGGTCCACCATTCCAGTGGGGTCTTCCCAGAGGTCCACCGTTCCAGTGGGGCCTTCCCAGAGGTCCTCCGTTCCTGCGAGGTCTTCCATGAGGCCATCCGTTTCAGCAAGGCCTTCCTAGAGGTCATCCGTTCCAGTGCCTGTGCTAAGGTCAGCCGATCCAGTGCCTGTGCGGAGGTCCTCCGTTCCAGTGGGGCCTTCCCAGAGATCCTCCGTTCCAGTGCCAGTGCCAAGGTCACCTGTTCCAGTGCCAGTGCCGAGGTCGGCCATGCCCATGCCGAGATTGTCTGTTCCAGTGCCTGTGCCAAGGTCATCCGTTCCAGAGGGGCCTTCCCAGAGGCCGTCCATTCCAGAGAGGTCTTCCCAGAGGCCGTCCGTTCCTGTGGGGCCCATCCCAGAGGCCACCCAACCCAGTGGGGCCTCCCCTGAGACCGCCCGACCCAGTGAAGCCTCGCCAGAGGCTGCCCGACCCAGTGAGCCCTCTCCAGAGGCCATCCAAGATGTCTCACCGGATTCCAAGGATGACCACCTTTGCGTCTGCTCCTGGGGGTTCCAAGGACCCTCCATCCGGCCTCGCGCCTCCCACCCGTGTCAGATGCAGTCACCCCCAGAGGAAGCCCACAGATTTGCTGGTCACCCATGGGGGGGGGCTTGTGGGAGTCCATGGATGGACTCCGTGGGGGGGGGGTACTGTCAGGATCCGTGCCCTGCCCCATTCAGCATTTTGTTTTTGCAATTGTGGGCGACTGGACAACATTTCCCACAATCCTCCAAGGGACTAAAGATGGCCACGGCTGATACTTCCAGCTGTTCCTTGTTTTGTTTCTGGACTTTTTATTGGTTTATCTGACTAATTGCTCCCGCACGCAGCTGGGATTCCATCTACTTAAGCTCCTCGGTGTCCCGGTTGCCGGTCTCCATATGTTCAGGTGCGCTTCCTTGTCTTTGTCTCAGTCTAGTCATATCACAGTATGTTTTCCTCTATTCAGCCTCGTCCAACGCTTCCAAGTCTAGTCGGTTTGTACCTCTTTTCGTTTCAGCTCCCATGCCAGGTTTGATTTGTTAGCTGTGTTTTGTCTCAGTTCGGTTATATGTTTATTTCCTGTTCTTTTGGACTTTTTCAATAAACTCTCCTTTTGCACTGGAACCCTGCATCCTCGTTTAGCCCTCTCTGTTGTCATATCACCCATTATGTGTCCTGCCATTAATAGCAAGCCACTGTCACCTTTGTTTGCAGTGGTGTCGTGAACGAGAAACCTGAACTGCTACAGTCTGTAGCGACGAATCCAGGTTCTATTGGGATACAGTTGAGTTTGAGTATGGAGGTCTTGTGGTGACTGCTTCAATCCTGCCTCACACTGCTGGTGTGATGATCTGGGGAACCATAACTTACAGTACAATGATCGTTCACCCCTAGTATTGATATGAGGGACACTAACAGATCAGCAATATGTGCAGAGATGTGTGTTGCCTCTCATGGCAGAGACTGCAACTGCCATTTTTCAGCAGGATAATGCTTGCCCACACATAGCAAGGGTTTAACAGGAACGCTGAGAGAACGCTGAGAAAACGCTGAGAGAACGCTGAGAGAACTGACGCGGAGGGTTGCGAGGATCTGGCAACCCAGACTGATCCGCGGTTGCACACAGGACGCCGTTTCGTAGCTGCTAGCAGCTCATTACCTTTGATATATTTTAATTCCCGATCGCATCTGTATATTATATAATTGTATATATAGTAGGTTTTTACAACATCTTAATCATTTTATTCTCGTACCGGCGGATTATATTTTTTTGCCGCTAATCGTTATTTAGTAAACTTTACAGGTATATACCGGCTTGTGTTTGCAAGTAGTTAGCCACTAGCTAATAACAGCAGAGTGCGTCTTCTTTCGTAGAGTAGTAGTGGGTGTTTTTATAACTTTTTTACAGTCTTTTCCCACTTTTCTTTCTGAGACTTAGTTTTTTGTGATGTTTTGTATTGACTTAACTTGTATTAACGCTTTAATCAAGCATTGCATTGGACCATCGACTGCAGCTGAACCATATCTTCACTCGGCACCCCACAACACCACCCGAAGCTAAGTATCTTTAATTCATTAATTGTACTAACATGGCTTCTGTTGTGCTTGTTCCCTGTGCTGAGTGTGGCATGTTTAGCTATTCTTCCTCCGTCATTAGTGTAAATTTTACTTGTGATAGGTGTAGGCTTGTAGGCAGTCTGACGGAGAAGATTGTAGTTTTAGAGGCGCGCATCCAGACATTAGAGAAGGCTAGCTCACCTCCTAGCTTAGCAGATCTGGATGCCAAAGGTGAAGTTAGAGCCCGGGCAGAGTCCTTGCAGCAGGGCAAGTGAGCGACGGTTCGGCGACGTAGTCTTAAGGCTAGTCCACGAGAGCACCACTCTTTACCTGATCACGTGTCCAACAGGTTTGCCCTCCTCAGTGAAACACCTACTGAGCAGCCTGTTGAAAGAGCTCTGGTCATAGGTGACTCTATTTTATGACATGTGAAACTTGCTACCCCTTTAGGGACACCAGCAGCTAGAGTTCTCTGTATCCCCGGAGCCAGAGTGCAGGACATTGTAACGAGTCTTAGTGAACTCGAGAGCCGCAGATTCTCTAGGATAGTTATTCATGTAGGGGCTAATGATATACGCCTTCGTCAGTCAGAGGTTACTAAGGCTAATTTTGTAGAGGTGGTTAGCGTGGCGAAGGCAATGTCCGATGCTGTAGTCTGCTCTGGCCCCATCCCAATGAGGCGAGGTGACCAAGCCTACAGCAGGTTATGGTCGCTGAACTGCTGGCTGTCCAACTGGTGCTCTGAAAACAACGTGGGCTATATAGACAACTGGATAGCCTTTAAAGGTAAGCCTGGCCTTTTAGGATGGGATGGTGTGCATCCCACTCTGGAGGGTGCTGCTCTCATCTCCTGCAACATTGCCCATAGTCTTATGGCCCAATTGGTTAGGGGCTGACTATCCAGAGCAGGGGTCAGGCAGCAGACAGACCGGCTTAACCAACTCTCTGCTGGTAGCCATGCACTGTCAACCAGAACCCACATTATTGAAACTGTGTCTGTTACCCGCATCTGCCCTAAACGTAAACACTCTCAAAAAGTCTGTTTTAATAACCTCATTTGTATAAACACAGATAGCTGCCAAAGAAATAACAACATTAGACTAAAGCTAGGATTACTTAACATTAGATCACTTACAAACAAAGCAGTGATTGTAAATGAAATGATCACTGATAAACGCTTACACGCTCTCTGTCTCACTGAGACTTGGATTAGACCTGATGAATATTTAGCCTTAAATGAAGCTTCCCCTCCTTGATACAGTCATGCTAGTCGCCCTTGTCCTAATGGTCAGGGGGGAGGCATAGCTACATTTTTTTGACAAAGAGTTAGGTGTTACAGCTAAATCCCAATACAAGGCTAATTCTTTTGAAATACTGATTCTTAATGTGACTGATCCATCATTATGGAAGTCCCCCTGTAAAAACAACATCTATCACTATTTTACGATAAGTGTTCTGTTCTCACACTCTTTTCAGCTTTAATCAATATTTACCCGACCGCATGGTCCCTATTCAGAATTTCTTTCAGGAATTTGCTCTAACTTTCCTTCTGCCTGCTTACTACTGGTCACCAGAGTTAAGGCTTTAATTGTAGGTGATTTCTCAGCTTGCCGACACTGTGTCTCAGACGGACTTATCAGGGACGCGGATTCGATCCGGCGAAGAGCGAGACGCTCGCGGTGCAGGACCGGTGGAGCTGAGGTCTGTCCATGGGTTCATGCGTAGATGACGCGCAGTGTTGCAGATTGTCCCGACCACACCCCGAGCGCCCTTGGCACCTATCACCTAGACGCGTGGGCGACAGATGCGGGAGTGAGCGCATCCACCAGTTCTAGGTCCGTGGACGCACACACGCGTGCGTCGGCAGGAAAGCTGAGCAGGGCTGTGTAGCCCGCCGGGAGGCAGCCGGAGAGACCATGGCGAGAAGACACGGCCGCCGGATCGCGTGTAACCGAGTGGGATCTCGAGTAGCTGAAGACAGACGACGAGAGACCACTCATCTTTTAGTATTTGAGCTATCTCTCTAATAATAAAATCCTTCTGCCCCGTCGTTACTATACCCAAGCGCACTACATCACACTCTGCTAACCTCCGGCTGCTGCGTTTATTAAAGGGGAAGGACGCGCGTTCCGCGCACAGTTCTACAGAGTAGCGGAACGCAGAAGCCGGCGCGGGGTTAAGTTAAGAGAGACGAGAAACGGCTAGCAACCTGGTCGGCCCGACAGTCGATTATTGTGGTCCCGCCCCCCCCGCTTGCGTACGCGGATGTCAGCTGCACAGGGTTGAGTCGCTTTAACCGCAGCAGACACGGCAGGAGACGGCCACCTCCCCCCCCCCCCTCCGCCCGCCCCCCCGGTCTGTCCCGCCGGGCCCGGGGCTCCCCTTCGCCCCTCTTCTCCAGGATCAAACGTATTAGGCGAAAAAAAGGCTAGCACCATGGGTATATGCCACACCCGTACACGTAAAGCAAAGAAAAATTGGCATTTAGAGGCGCAAGTGGAGGACATAGTAAATTGGAGGTGTGTTTAAGATTGCTTGGAGGGGACAGCATGGCAGAGTATAAGCATGCCCTCACTAAGCTAAAGCTTGCATACCTTCTCTTCAATCATAGTGAAAAAAATAAGAATAATCCAAGATTTCTCTTTAATACAGGTCTCCAAATTAACAAAAAAAACCACAGAGGGGGAAAAGTGACTCGCCCATTCTGTGTAATTTTTAACAGTAATGATTCACATGACTTTCTTTAATGATAAGATAGAAAACATTAGGCATAAAACTCAATTCTCATCACATCACCAAACTGTCAGCAACCTTCCAGATGCAGCACTAGGTGAAGACATCTGTTTCAATTAGCCATAACAATCAAAGATTAGAATCTTTTACCCAATTACTAATACTGAACTATCCGCACTGATCAGCTCGTCTAAGTCATCAACTTGTTTGTTTAGATCCAATTCTACACGTCTACTCAAAACAAGTATTACCGTAGTGTTATAGAGCCAGTGGTTAGTTATTTTAATTCATCATCCCTTACCTTAGGTTATTATGTGCCCGAATCCTTTAAGTCTGCGTTATCAAACCACTGATTAAAAAAAAGCCAATCTGATGACCCTTGTGTGAATATCTAATTATAGGACCAATTACAATCAACAAAATCGAAGAAGGACTGTGAAAGGAAAATAAAAGATGGATGTTTTTTTTTAATTTTCTCTTACTTAAATCAGATAAAACTGAGGTGCTATTAGTGGGGACCCAAGGCGTGTGAGAGACAGGTTAGCTACATCTATAAATCCTAAAATCTAGATGGCTGTCCGTATTGCCCAGGTCCTGTCTGTAAAAAACTTAGGGGTCACATTTGATTCAGATCTCTCCTTTGATGCGCACCATTAGCAGCATCACTCGAATTGCTTTCTTTCAATTACGTAATATCGCTTAAAAACGTAGAAATATCCTCTCTTTTAATGATGCAGAAAGAACTTGTTCATGCGTTTTATAACCTCAAGGTTGGATTACTGTAACGCCTTACTTACTGGATGCTCTAGTAAATAAATAAATAAACTTTAGTTAGTTCAGAATGCAGCTGCCCGAGTGCTTAACTCGAAATAGAAAATTTGATTCATATCACTCCTGTTCTATCATCATGCACTGGTTACCAGTCAAATTCCGCATTGATTACAAAATACTCTTATAACTTATAAAGCTCTACATGGCCTGGCCCCACAATTTATCTGAGTGACCTCTTAGAGTTTTTACAATCCCAACTCGTCTACTTCGTTCGCAGAGTGCAGGACTCTTTTAGTTTTTCCTAGAATTAAAAAAAAAGGTCACAGCAGGGGGAAAGGCTTTCTCATACATGGCCCCCCAACTATGGAATAAACTTCCCACTTTCGTTCGAGATTCAGACCACCCTCCAAAGTTTAAAGTCTAGACTAAAGACAATACTTATTTACACAGGCTTTTGACTAGATTTTAGACCAGGTTGGCATGGTTGGGTTGCTGGGGCCAGAGTTCTGGAGTATGTCTGGCCTGCCTGCCTTGTCCGCTAGCCGGGAGTGTCGAGTTGGCTTTCTGGCTGACTGAACTAGGCTTCGGTCCTCATGATCTTGACTCATGCATCCTTGCCTTTAGAATAAGGGCAGAGCTGGGGGTTCATAGTCCAAGAGGAGTCTTATGGTGATCAAGACGTTGGGTTGATGTCTTCTGCCGCTCGTGGGGTTGCCAAATGTCTCATTGTGATCCCTCTTGGCTGTGTTCCTACCAGTTCTCCTCTTTCTAGCTTTCTAGCTATGGCTGCTATAGTAATGCTGCGGGGGTCTCATGTACACGTTGGCATCAGTGATTGACATGGCATCGTGATTGTTAATAAACACTGTGCTCTTAATCAATAACTAATTACATTTTCTGTTTTCTCTCCGAGCTGTGTTCCGGCAGTTTCCGGCCCCACACATGATGTTCATCTGATGGAGCTCCACTGTGCCATAATTCACATTTTTAAAATTCGACCATGACTCCATGACTTATAGTTTAGCTCTTTAGATTTATCATCTACGCCGCGCCCAAGGAGGTTTGGGTCCCCTTTTTGAGTCTTGGTCCTCCCAAGGTTTTCTTTTCTTCCTAGAACTATGGAGTTTTTTTTTTTTCCTTGCCACTGTCGCCCTAGGCTTGCTCAATTTGGGATTGGACGTAGTTATTAGGAGATAATCTAAACTTGTAAAGTTGCTTTGAGACAATGCTCCATTGTAAAAAGCGCTATATAAATAAATCTGACTTGACTTGACTTGAATGTCTCCACCAGATTGCAACACTTGCTTGGGCTGCCCAGCAACCTACGAGCGTGGAGGATCTACATGCCCAGCTGTAACATCCGTGAAATCTGCATGCCCAGCCGTATCTCCTCTTCTATCCAAGCTAGAGGCAGCCGAACAGGGTAACTAGAGCCTTGTACAGTTTTCCCCAATAAATTGTTTGGATCAGTTCCCATTTAAGATTCTGGTTACTCACTGCTTTCCTCATCAATGGGCGTGTACACGACCTCGTACTCTGTGATCACACCATTGGGCTCCGCTGGCTCCGCCCAGCTCAGCTGAGTGACAGTCGGACCAATGACGTTAAAGGCCAGGCGTCCCGGTTCACTCGGCACTGCAGAGAGAGAAAGAGACGGATGTTCAGAATTGAGGTTCATGCTGAAAACAGGTTTAGATACACACCTGTACCAGGTACTAAAAGGAATTTACACACACCATCCTCCAGGGTCTGACACTCCACTACGTCGCTGTAATCTCCGTCTCCCTGAGCACCGTATGAGCACACTCGCATTTCGTAGTCGCAGTATGGGTACAAGTTGGTCAGTTCTGCGTTAGGACTCTTCACGTCAATCACCTGGGCATCGGCTTCGGGATCTCCATAGATCCAGTACTTCACCTGAATATTGAGGAACATGTTCAGAAACGTTCAGAGATGCTAATTCTGGCATGAGTACAGTTCCAGAAATATTGTCACCAGTTTCAGGACCCTAGGCTAAAGTTCAAGCATTGAAGATTTCAGTTTCAAAACTAAAGTACTAAAGGCTCCACAGATACAAAACCTAAGGATATCACTGACAGTAGCACATGTAATGGTGCCAGAGCCACAAGCACCAGTCTTTGTACTAAAGGTTGCAGAGCCAATGAAAAGTGCCCACTTTTGCACACACTAAATATTATCAGAGTATATTGGGTTTATTGTTGTGTATCAGTGTATGTTGTGAGTGTATAACCTTGTAGCCCTTGGCGCCAGGCTGAGGATTCCAGTTCATGCGGATTTTTTTTGGTCCAATGGGTGTAGCCCCAATGTTAGCTGGGGGGTGGAGGCGTCCAACGGGAATCGAGCCTCCCAGAGGGGAGAACAAATTCTGCATTTCTGTTAGCCAACAAAACACAACCAGAACAATAATCACCAGAGGCAACACAAACAACCAAACGTCTTCACCATTTTATGGAACAGGGTACATGCGGATAAGACTTGGTTCACCTCTGAGATCACTGATGTTCACCAGCGTGGTCTTTCGGTCTCGGACTTGGCCCTTTGGACTAGGATCTAACAGCTCCAGCTGGAAGGTTTCAGGTTTGACAGGTATCGGGTGAGTGCGTGAGTCGATCACAATGTTCTTCTCCGTCTCTCCAGGAGCGAACTTCAGGAGGCCGTTGAGGTCGAAGCGGGAGGCATTACAGGTCCTCCAGTTGACGGTGGAATGGCTTTCCTGACCCTGGGTCTGGATCACCGGGATGGTGTAAATGGGGTCTTTCACACCAAAGGTCTGAGTGCTGTTCTTGAACATCATCACGGATGGTTCTGAACAGAGAACAACAATTTATTAAAAAGACAATTTATTTATTTAATTTATTTATTAAAAATTTCTCATAGACATAAGTATTCAGACGTGATTCAAATTTAGCTCTGGGTTCCTCCCATTTATCTCGATCATCTTTGAGATGTTTCTACACCTTGATTGAATCCACCTGTGGTATATTCAGTGGATTGGACATGATTTGGAAAGACACACAAATGTCTATATATGGTCTCACTGGTACGTGCATATCAGGACAAAAACCAAACTATGAGGAGACAAGAACTGCCTATAGACTTCAGAGACAGGATTGTGTGGAGGCTACAAAAAAATGCTGCCGCACTGAAAGTTTCCAAGAGCGCAGTGGCCTCCATAATTCTTAAATGGAAGAAATTTGGAACAACCATGATTCTTCCTTCCTTGAAAGATAGGTGACCAAGAACCCAATGGTCACTCTGGCTGTGCTCCAAAGATCCTGTGTGCAGATAGGAGAAACTTCCAGAAATCTTCTAAGTAAACCATCACTGCAGCACTCCACTTATGTCAAAGTGGCCACACGGAAGAATCTTCTAAGTAAACGTTTTCAAAAAACACCTAAAGGACTGTAAGAAACAAGATCCTCTGGTTTGATGAAAATGAGATTGAACTCTCTGGACTCTAATTCTAATTGTCATGTCTGGAGGAAACCAGGCTCTCCTCATCATCTGCCCAATACCATCCCTATAGTGAAGCATGGTGGTGGTGGCAGCATCATGAGTAAAGCGTCTAAATATTTATGGAAATGCAATATTTTAGATTTTCCTTTTCAATTGGTTTGCAAAATTACATCTATATAAAGACTATATAAAGGAATTCTAACAATATATAATAGGATACAAACGTTATTTGCAACATCTGAGCAGTAACGTGGACATTCTACCACCCAGATCTGATCTGTGGTTCACCTGGCTTGTCGGTGATGTTGATAGTGGTGCGGGGGAATTTCCCGATCTTGGCACCTTGCCTCGGGTTGCTCAGGTCCATCACAAACTGTTTGGGCTGTTTATCCAGCAGAGAGTCTCCTTCGCCCAGCTCCAGCAGCTTCACTGGTACGTTCTTCTGCGTCTCTCCAGGCTGGTACGTCACATCTCCGTCCACTGAGATGTAGTCCTAATGGGTCCAGAACAAGGGGTAATAAAAGAGAGCCAAAGTGTAATTGTTATTTGCTCCCTCTAGGGGTCGCCACAGCAGATCATACTCATATTAGATATGTCACAGAACAGAGTCTTACCTTCTTGTCCTTGGCGGTGAGGTCGCGGGTGGAGTACGTGACCTGGGTCCGACCGTCCTCGATAATCTCGCGGCTGATTGGGATGTTGGCGACGCCGTCTTGGCGAGAGAAAGTGTACGAGGGTTGAAGGAAGGTTAGGATGCTCTTAGCTAAAAAACAGGACACACAAACAGACAGTTTTCTTTTAGGATCACACAGACGCAACAAACAGTGCCCTAACGTACTGTACCGGACACGTGTATGCAAAGGTTCAGCACTGAATAATTACACAGTCCAACTTTATAATCCCCTGCCAAGCAGATGCAAGGAAATAAAGGACTCTGGGAAATGGAGTTCCCTTGGTTGGATGTGCTCTACCTGAAAGCCTCTGCTGCCCTCTGCTGGCTCGTTACAATTTCCAATCTGATGTGGAGTGCAGCTCACCCTGCTCTTTGATGACTGTAATGTTCACAAAGCGTTTTCCAATCTCGGCAATTCCCATGGGAACATCGACGGCCTCCACTCGCAGTTTCTTCTGATCGTCGTCCTCGTCTTTGATGAAGAGCGGGACCCGAACGTCCACGGACTCCACGCCCTCCTGCAGCTCCACCGCACCTGACGCCTCTGGGCACGCCGACGTTCAGATTTTAACAGATGAAGAATCTGTTCACTGATATCATACAAACTTTTCCTGATCCTTCACTCACCTCGATCCGTAGCTACGGTGTAGTAACCAGGAACCACCTTCAGATAGTTGAAGTTTCCGTCCCGCACCTGCTTATCGGTCAGGTTCACGATGTCGGGGTAACTGGAACGAGGAGCCGAGAGAACCGTATCCACGATGGTGTTGTTCTGCCTGGGGGAGAGAAGGTTTCAAATGCGAACATTAAATCTCTTTCACTTTGCAGTGTCTCTAACAAACATGAAAAGGTATCTCTATGTAAGTTACGTTAATAATGTTACCTCTTTCCTGCATTTCTCTGTGTCCTGAAAAAGATAAATGATTCATTATTTATAAAAAAAAGTCACTAAGGTAAATGATTCATTCTTCATGTACGAGTAACTAAAGTAAATTATTCATTCTTTATAAATGATTAACTAAGGTAAATGATTCATTCTTTATAAACGATTTGCTAAGGTAAATGATTCATTCTTTATAAACAAGCAACTAAGATAAATTATTCATTTTTTATGAACGAGTAACTAAGGTAAATGATTCATTATTCATAAATGAGTCACTAAGGTCAACAATTCATTCTTTAAAAATTAGTATTTATAAACAAGTTACTAATGTAAACAATTCATTAATAGAAGAGTTTTTTTGTTTTTATGTTTTTTTTGTTTTTGTTTTTTGTTAAATGATTCATTATTAAGAGAAGAGTCTTCATAAACAACTTACTAAGTTAATGATTAATTCTTTATGACTCTATATAACCCAGTCACTAAAGTAAAACAATCCATTATTTATTAATGAGTCTTTAAATACGTCACTAAGGTAAGCAATTAATTCTTCATAAACCAGTAATTAAGAACAACAATTTTGTCTTCATAAACAAGTCAATAAGGTAAACGATTCATTCTTTTTAAACTAGTCATAAAGAAAAACAATTTGTAAATGATTCAGTCCATAATAAATTCACTAGGGCAAACAATTCATTTTTTAGAAATTAATATTATAGTCTATATAATGATTCATTACAGTAATTTTTTTTTTTTTTAAATGTGTCTCTATGAATGATTTGCTAAAGGTAAATGTTTCAGTCTTTATAAATGAGTCTTTATAAACATGTCGCTTAAAAGAAAATTATAAATTCTTTATAAATGAGTCTTTATAAACAAGTAAGGAAGGTAAATGATTCATTTTTTATAAATTGGTCTATATAAATGAGTCGCTAAGGTAAATGATTGATTTTTAAAAATACGTCTATATAAGCAAGTTGCTAAGGTAAATGATTCATTTTGTAAAAATGAGTCTATATAAATGAGTCACTAAGGTAAATGATACATTTAAAAAATAAGTCTATATAAACGAGTCGCTAAGGTAAATTATTACTTCTTTATAAAGAAGCCTTTAAAACTTTAATTGTTTTTTTAATGAATCACTAAGGAATGAATCAGTCTTTAAAGGAGTCACTAAGGTGAACGAATCAGTTCATGAATGGTTATTCAGTCACTCTTTCTATTCAGTGTCTCTAATCATCTGTTCTCTGTTGGAGCTGACTCTAGATCAGCCAATCAGCTAGCAGCTGTTAGGGGCATTGCTGTATTTATCAGATCAGACTGTGATTGGTTGAGGCAGCCAGATCTGACTGTTTATTTCGACAAGTCAGTGTTTGAATCAGTGAATCATTAATTAAAATGCTCTTCTCTCTAGTTTACTGAATCAGTTCATTAATCATTTGGTCAGTAAATGATTTGAGTCGGAGTTTGAATGAAATGACCCACTTTACTGGAAACACAAACTCTTAACAGTTTTTGTCTTCACACAAACAAATCATATTATAGAAACAAAGCCTTATTAATAATTTTATTAGATTTAAATCTCTGTATGTTCTCACCTGAATCGGGTTTTCTGGATTTGTTGGAGTCCCGGGATTCGTTTATAAACTTGATTGAGCTGTAACAGATTATTATGAATGTTTTAATGATATAAAGTGTGAGTAACCAATCAGAACATGTTATTGCTGTAATGGTAGAAATCATATAAACGTACGTTGTCTTCCACTTCCTGCTTGAGTGCTTCGGTATCGGGAGCGTCCGGCCGGAGAAGATTATCTGAAAATGGCCTCTGAAGCCTCAGCGAGAGAGGATAGTCGACTAGAGAGAGAGAGAAGTACGTAACATCACTAAAAACACGTATTCATAACATCGAACCTTTCAGAAATCTCACATGGCTCTAATGATCAGCTCTACCTTTGATTATGTCATCAGAACGTTCCCATAACCTTAGTCACCGGTTCCTCAAAAAAACTTCTTATAATGTTGCTGTACCTTCCAGAGAACATTCTTCTAATGATCTGTTACCATTAAAAACCTTTCAGGAACCTTGTATTACCGTTCGTGGAATGGTCCTGAACTGTAACTGGTCCACAACACCAGGACAGAATCGCAGAATATAGGAACAGATCTGACGTTGATAACATTATTAGAACGTTCTTATAATGTTAGTGTCTGGTTCTCCCAAAAATACTGTAGATCCAATATGATTCTGTACCTTTGCACTGATCGTCATGGTTCAGAGAAAGTTCTCCTAATCTCCTAATATCTCCTGAAAAGTCATTTTAATTTTACCTAAACATTAGGAGAGCTTTCTCTAAATCATGTCAATCAACACAAAGCTACAAGATCATTATTTGGAGGAACCAATTACTAACATTAGGGGAACGATATGATGATGGTATAAAAGTTAGAGCTGCTCCTGAATCATTACAGAAACATAAAAACTTATGGAAGAGGAAATACAGAATGTTAGGAGACAATGACATCCTGTACCTTTGCATTGATCTACGTTGTTTAGAGAAAGTTCCCCTAATGATCTGGTAACACCAAAATCATTGAAACCTTTCAGAAATCTCTCAGTAATGTTCTTTGGGTGTTCTTCCAATGTTCCTTTATATAACCATTAAACTATTTTATGTTCCTAAGTTCCTAGAGTCTTCAGGAGCAGCTCTGACTTTGATACCATCATCAGAACGTATAATATAACATTAGTCACTGGTTACTTTTAAAACAGTTTTTAAAACGTTCCTGTACCTTCAGGAGAACGTTCTCCTAACGATCTGCTAACATTAAAACCTTTCAAGAACCTTGTAGTACTGTTCCTGGACTGTTCCTGAACTGACAATATTGTAATACTTGGTCA
>JAJAGP010002614.1:15000-17706 GCA_025084515.1 Ancistrus triradiatus | reverse complement strand
GAAGAGAAGAGAAGAGAAGAGAAGAGAAGAGAAGAGAAGAGAAGAGAAGAGAAGAGAAGAGAAGAGAAGAGAAGAGAAGAGAAGAGAAGAGAAGAGAAGAGAAGAGAAGAGAAGAGAAGAGAAGAGAAGAGAAGAGAAGAGTTGAGTTGTGTTTACAACCCCAAATCAGAAAGAGTTGGGACGGTACGAAAAATGCAAATATAAAAGAAAACAGTGTTTCTTACATTTCCTTTGACTTTTATTTCATTGCAGACAGTATGAACCTGAGATATTTCATGTTTTTTTTGTTTAATAAACATCAGAAACTCAGGTTTTCCTGGATGCTGCTTTTGTACCAAATCATGATTATAATCACCTGTAAATCACATCATTGTTTAGATTTTTTAATTTATTTCTAGCAAATCTTTTTGGAATGTGCTGCAGGCCTGAAATGCAGGAATGGATGCGTATTAACAAAAACCACATGAAATATCTCAGGTTCATACTGTCTGCAATGAAATAAAAGTCAAAGGAAATGTAAGAAACACTGTTTTCTTTTATATTTGCATTTTTCGTACCGTCCCAACTCTTTCTGATTTGGGGTTGTATAAAGAGTTTAAACTCAGGGTGGCATCCTGAGGTAAGGTACCTTTGGTAAATCAAGGTAAGGGCACTAACCGACTTTTTCTTTTTGAGCAGTCTCCTATATAAATAAAACTAACTGTTATGGGTTTGCAGGTAATCTCCAAGTTAATCAAACACCCTTAAAAGCTTTTGATTCTTACTGATCTCTTTGGGGTTGGGTTGGATCTGGTTCTGGGGATGGCTCAGTGGCCGGTGGACGTTGTCTCTGACTTTCCAGCGCAGCACGTCGGTGCCCTTGAGCGGCCCGGACCGAACCAGAGGCGTGTCCAGGTGATCGGAGCTGAGCAGGGACTGACGCAGCATGTAGTGATCTTCTTTAAACTCCACCTTACGACCTGGACCGGAGCCAGAACCAGATCACACGCTTTATTCCACACACTTGGGACACTACATTAGTCACTAAATTACTCCTAAACTTTAGCGTGAAGCTATTTCTGATCTGTTGTTGGTTTTGTGTGTGTTACCCATGGCACAGCACGGACAGCAGGCGAGGCGAGACACACAGGCCTAAAACAAACACAGAGACACATTACATAACTACAGTGCAGCCAACATAACAAATGTGTGTGTGTGTGTGTGTGTGTGTGTGTGTGTGTGTGTGTGTACCGCGCAGCATTTGCAGTACTTCCAGCAGCAGAACAACAAAAGTCCCAACAGCAGCATGAGGAACATAATGAGAGGAATCAACCAGAGGAAACTTCCAGGAGGACAGTCTAATAAAAAATAAAAATAAAAATATAATGATCGTTAATTAGTTAATTCTATTAAAATACAAAGATAATTTATTAATCAATTAGAATAAATGATAATTATTTATAATAAAACGAATGATTGTTTATTAGTTAATTCTAATAAAATATAATGATTAGTTTTTAATTAACTCTAATAAGACAATTATTTTTTAATAATTAAATAGATAAATATTATTTATTAATGAATTTTAATAAAACAATAATAATGTATTAATTGAATTCTATTAAAATATAATAATTATTTATAAAATCATTTTCAAAAAACATACTTATTTCTTCATTTACTTCTATTTACTAATTAATTATAATAAAATGGATTGATTCTTTATAAATACAATAATGACTTAGGTATTAACTGTATAATTTATATACTAAATAAGTAAGTAATTATTCTATTAATAAAGAAGGATTTAAAAAAGAATCAACATAATTACTATATAATTTACTATATAATTATTCATCATACTTATTTAATTCTAATAAAATATAATGATTATTTATTAAATCAATTCTAATAAAATATAAACAATTATTAATTATATTATAATATACATAATCATCATTCATTAAATTACTTCTAATAAAAGTAAAAACAATATTACAATTCACAGATAATGTTTAGTTTTCTAATAATTATTTATATGTTAGCTGGCTTTGTTGTTTCATTTTGTTTCATTTTATTTTATTTTACAGGGTACCAACACTTTATGTACATATTTGTAAAAGACTTTTAAAAGCAATTACATGTTCAGAATGTTCAGCTATGTGATTTGGTGTTTTTTGCTGGGGTTGATGTATTTTTTTCAATTATTTTTAAATAAAATCTGGTGATTAGATATTAACAATAATGTCATTGTCATGTTAATGAATTTCAAAATAATCATGTTTTTCTTTGTAATCAACATTAAAGATGAATTTTTCAATCAACAAAGTCTATTGGAATTTATAAAGTGTTTTTTGTTTATGGACAAATGTCTAAGTTAATTTGTTTTGATTTCTAATTCATTAATAAACGCTCCTTTTTACACTCACCTTTTTTCTTCTTGACCTCCACCTGATGAACTTTGTCGTTGGAATTAGGAGGATAATTCACCGTGTAGGAGTAAGTGCAGTCATCCTCTTCATCACGATACTCACACGTCTCTATCACCTTATCCCCTGAAAGTGCATACAGTGCTTATTCACTCATTCACTCGCTCATTCGTTCATATACCAACACACATCAACCTGCTCATCACCATACTCACACAATCACCTCATCTCCTGAAAATAAATACAGCA
Source organism: Ancistrus triradiatus (assembly GCA_025084515.1). Classification (NCBI taxonomy): domain Eukaryota; kingdom Metazoa; phylum Chordata; class Actinopteri; order Siluriformes; family Loricariidae; genus Ancistrus; species Ancistrus triradiatus. The sequence goes on along the minus strand of JAJAGP010002614.1, from coordinate 15,049 downwards.
TTCATTCATTCACTCATTCATTTGCTCAGTCATTCATTCATTCATTCAC
>JAJAGP010002614.1:0-12500 GCA_025084515.1 Ancistrus triradiatus | reverse complement strand
CGGATCCTTCCGTCGCGCTCGCTGGGGCTCAGGCTGCACACGGGTTTCTCGTTCACGTGAGACTTGGCGTTCAGAAGGACTTTAAATGTACCCTAAAAATAAAGGTTACAGAAAAAAGATGGCTTGCATCTGACTAGACACTGGGTCGTACCACAAGAGGGCATAAAAGTGCTTCCCCTATAGTGATGCCCTATAAAAAGGCTCTCAGAGGCTTATTTTTTTGGTAGTGTACCTCTTGGTGACAGACTTTGAGAAGGGGAGAATCATTGGACTGAGAGAAGGAGGATGGTCGGGTTGATGAATTGCCTCCATACGGGTCATTATGACCCAGCTGTTAGGAGGTGTTGGGAGCAGGGGTTTTATGGGGGCACCCACACACTCCGGCCGACCCAGACAGACCCCCAGCAGAGAGGATCGTTTGATCCGCCGACAAGCACAGGCAGCTCCTACAGTTTCATTTTTACTACACACCCCTGTCTCTGCCCGGACCATTTCCAGAGGCTTAGCAGAAGGAAATTTGTTGCCACAGCACTCATTATGTGTCCTGCCTTTGATAGCCAGCCACCATCACCTTCGTTTGCAGTGGAAGAAAAGAAAGAAAGAAAGAAAGAAAGAAAACAATGGTTGGAAGGAAACAAAAGAAAGAAAAAAAGTAGAAGCAATCAAACAAAGGAAGGGAAAAAACAAGAAAGGAAAAATAAATTAAAGAAAGAAAATAAACTGTGGTGCAGAAACGTGCAGACGGGGTCATCGTATTTAGTGATGAATCCAGGTTCTGTTTGGAATCCACATGCGTTTGCTGTGGAGCGATACACTGCCCCAACTGCTGGTGTCGTGAAACATATGCAGGGCATCATGTATTGCCTCTCATGGCAGGGCTTCCATCTGGCATATTTCAGCAGGATAATGCTCGCCCAAACACAGCACGGGTTTATAATCATGTCTCAGTCAGATTGCAACATTTTCTTGGCTTGCTCGATTGCCAGATTTATCGGAAACCGAGCATTTATGGGACCAGCTATAAGTGTGGAGGACCCACGGGTGCAGCTGTCACATCTGTTGGAACCTGTATGCCTCCAATCATATCTTGTATCAAGGCTAGAGGAGGCCTAACAGGGTAACTAGAGCCTCCTTTGTACTCCAATTGAACAGTTTTCCCTAGTAAACTTATCCTTTTGCTCTGTTATTACATTCATACATATAAAGATTCATTCGATTCCAACAACTCCTTTGTGGTGTGTTATTTTTTTCAATAAAAACACAAGACCGCACAATTAAGGAACGCAAATCCCCACAGAGGGCGACACTCACGATTTCACCTGTCTGGACAAAAAACTTTCCGCTGCTGCTGCTGGCGTCCTGGGTGGCAGAGAGAACCTGGGCGTTGATGGATTTGGGTTTGTTCTCGACCTGGATGTTCAGCTTTGATCGGATGTTCTGTGAGAAGGAAAAGGCGTCAGTATATCCGTACTACAAAAGGAGAACCGAAAGCTGGCTCAAACGGGAGAAGAGCCCACCTCAAAGGCGCTCTCGATGATGTTCAGGATGTTGGAGGAATCCTCCTGAAGAACTCCCAGCTCCGCCGTGGGGAAATATTTCACCAGTTTCTGCGTACAAACATTAAATCTGTTCGAGGGCTGTCCTAATTACGACATTCCTCTAAACGCCTGGGTTGACCTGTTTTTCCGTAACACACCTGGTAGTAGGACAGCGAGTGGTTGGTGATGGCAAAGATGGGGATGATGTTGTTGTTACTGAGCACCCGTACCACCGTGGGCACCGACGGGTAGTCCTGCAGGATGTCGTGCGTGTACTTGTTGTGGCTGTTCAGGTGGCAGGCCTCGTCGTTCCGCGCCAAAATCCCGGCCAGGACGTTCATGCCGTCCGACTCATAGTGGAACGCCGACTCGGTGGAGAACACCAGCAGGTGGGTGCTGTGCTTCCTCCAGCCGATCTGAGTCTGAGAGAGACAGACAGATAAACAGATGAGCTAGGACTAGTTCTGTAAGGTGGCACAATGAGGGTGGCATTGTGAATCCCTACCTGACACACGGCCGCCTGTAGGATGGCATCGAACCCCCCCTCAGGGGCATCCAGGTTGCCAGATATGCGCTCTTTCTGCAGAATCTGCCTGAAGGTGGTAATGTTATTGGTGAGTGGGATCACATGCATGAAGGAGAACGGGGGGTCGCTGTTCGGCCACGGCTCCCTTAACCTGGGGGGTGGGTGGGGAGTGGGGGTTGTTAGGGTTATATAATGTGACATAAGACAGACAGACAGACAGACAGACAGCTAGACGTTTTCTCACTTTGATGGTCTCATGTCCGTCTGAGGATCCGTCACTTTATCCACAAATTTGCCGAATCCAATGGTGTAATCATCCGAAAGGGTCCCAACCAGCTCGGCTGTAACACACACACACACACACACACACACACACACACAAACATTTACAGTTTAAATATTCACTAACAAACACTAACTTAACTCCTTAACTTAACTTAACTTCTCCTCTCACTGTGCACTTAACATGGTACAAACCCTCAAATTATTCATTTATAAATAAATGAATGGCACAAATACTGCAGGGTGTAAGAAGCTGTAATAACTGTAAACATTTTAAAATAAACTTTTATCATTTATCATTTATTTGTTTAACGTTGCCACCAATATTCCAAGCTAAGGAAGACTTAATAAATAAATATTTTGCTAAATATAACTTATTTATACTTCATTTTATTATTGCAGTTTGTATATAATTGTTTTTTTTTATTATGGCCCCTTTAACTTTTCAGTAATGAATTAAATCAATTATTAAACATCTTAAATAATTATTGTACAATTTATTTAATTGTTTAATAAATTAGTGAATACAAATACATATTCTTAAAAATAATTACATATTCTAAAGTGTTTCACCTTTTAAGTAATTTAACATTGCCACAAATATTCAAAGCTAAGAAAAATATAATAAATTAAAAATTAAATAATAATTTAATTCAATCATTTTGTACTTAATTTTATTTCAGTTTGTATATAAAAACTATTTTAAAAAATAGTTTATTTAGTCATTCATTTATGCATTTTGCTCTTTGACTTTTAAAAAACAAATTATATGAATTAGTAAAAAACAATTTCATTTGAATTATCTTTAATTGTTCATTAAATGAACATATAAAAATGTATATTTTTAATTTAAAAACTTGATTTTTTAAATTGTATTTAAACTTATATTTTCTCCTTTAACTTTTAAATAACAAATTATATGGAGTATTTACGAGCTTAGAAAATGTTTAAATCATTTATTTAATTGTTACTTAAATAAACATATAAAAATACATAAATTTAATGCATACATTTTATATATATTTCTAAATTATTGCATTTTCTCTATTATCTATTAAATCATGAATTACATTAATTATTAAACATCTTAAATAATTACTGAATTAATTATTTCAATGGTGATTAAAGAAACATATAAAAATACATAATAATTTAATTACTTTTTTTATTATAGCATTTAAACTTATATTTCCTGCTTTATCTTTTAAATAACAAATTATATGGAGTATGTAATATCTAAGATAATTTTTAAATGATTTATTCAATTGATTTATTCAAAACTTTAATTATTGCATTTAAAATAAATGACACCTTATTATTTTTTATATGTTAAGATGTACAGTATAAATACCCCGTCCCATAATCCAGCCTTATGGAACAGTTTTGGGACCTCACGTTACTGTAAGCTCTCAGAACGTAACTGACTGGATGCTGATGTTGCAGAAATGCATTTCTGTCAGTTGTATAATTAATGAAGGTACGTTATTCTTACCCAGCTTGTCGCCCATGGCCTTCAGGTTGTCCAGATCATCAGACATGGAGTTGGAGAAGTCCATGAGGATGTAGAGATCCAGAGGACCACGGCCCGGCTCAAACACCTCCATCTTAATCTCTCGCTCCTCACCGGGGAGCAACGACATCTCGACAATCTGAGGAGCCACCTGAGACTGCTTCAGGTTCTTATTAATCGCTATGTTCTGTTAGAGGAACCACAGCAGTGAAACTCTGGGTGAGAGATCGGGCTTAAGAGAAATATAAGACATACGCAAAAGGTTTAGAACTGAGACCGTGGTGAGAAGAAGAAGATGAAGAAGCTAAGCAGTAGTGAGATAATGTGAGATGGACAGAAACAATGAAGTGAAAAAAGCCAAAATTGAAATGGTGAGTTGAGAAATGAGATGAAAAAATGAGAGGTGATGAAGAGATGAGAAGACATGAGATGATGGAGAGATGAAGGAAAGAAGTAAAAAATGCTGAGAGAGAAGAGAAAATAAACAAAAAGTTGAGATAAGAAAAAAGTGGCATAATGGTGTGATGAGAAAAAGTCAAAAGATGGTGAGATGAAGAAATAAAGGAGACAACAGTGAGATGAAAGAGAAATAAGAAGAAAATGATATGAAGATGAAGAGAAACAAAACAAAGGTGAGATGAAGGAGAGAAACAACATAATGGTGTCAGGATGGAAAAAAGAGGGAAATGGGATGGTGAGATGAGCAGTGAGACAATGGCGAGACCACAAAAGAGTAGTGGTGGATGAGTAGAAGTGAGATGATGATGCAAAATGTAGGAAAGAAGTAGGAAAATGATGAGAAAGGAGTGATGAGAAACAACAAGCTGAGAAATGGAAATAAGGGAGACAACAGTCTGATGAAAGAGAAACGAGAAGATAAAATCAAGAGAAACAATTGTGAGATGAAAAAGAAAAACAAGATAATTGTGACACAATGAAGTGAGAAAAAGAAAGAAATGAGATGATGAGATGAGAAGTGAGACAATAATGAGATCAAAAATGAAAGGTGAGGATGACATGAGAAGAAGTGAGATTATTGAGAGATGAAGGAAAGAAGATAGAAAATGATGAGTAGGCAGAGATGAGAAACAACAAGTTGAGAAAAGAAAAGAAGTGACATCATGGTGTGATGAGAAATGCTGAGATGAAATACAGAAGATAACATTAAGATGAAAAAGAAATGAGTGAACAATGAGACGAAGATGAAGGAAAACAAAAACAAAAGTGAGATGAAGGAAAGAAACAACATAATGGTGTCAGGCTGGGAAAAGAGAGAAATGAGATGGTGAGATGACAAGTGAGACAATTATGAGATCAAACATGAGAGGTGATAATGAAATAAGAAGAAGTGGGATTATGGTGTGATGATGGAAAGAAGTAAGAAACTGATGAGAATAAGAAATGATTGCGGTGAAGAAAATAAAGAGAGACAACAGTGAGATGAAAGAGAAATGAGAAGATAATGAGATGAAGAGTAAGACACTGGCAAGGTCAAAAAAGAGTGATGTGAGATGAGAAAAGGAAAACAAGCAAAAAGTGAGAAGATGGTGAGAGACAATGGTGAGATCAAAGAGAAATCAAAAGATGATGAGATGATTATGAAAAGAAGGGTGAGATGAAGGAAAGAAACAAGATCATGGTGAGATGATGAAGTGAGAAAAAGAAAAATGAGATGTGAGATGTGTCTTTTTGGCAAGAACATGGTGAGATAAAAAGTGAGACAAAGCAAGAAACAAGATTGTGTGATAAGAAGTGAGACAATGATGAGAGGTGTAAAATGTCAAAATAGAGAGGTAATGTGAGATGAGAAGAAGAGAATAAGTGAAAAGATAAGATGAGTAGAAGTGAGATGAAGGAAAGAAGTGAGAAGAAGATGAGAAATGAGAAGGTCAGAAAAGGAAAGGAGAGATGATGGTAACATGAAGGAAGGGAAATGAGATAATGAGATAAGAAGAGAAACAAAACAAGTGAGATGAAAAGAAGCAAGAACACGGTGAGATAAACAGAGAGAAATAAGACTGTGAGATAAGAAGTGAAACAATGATGAGAGGAGTCAAAATATCAACATAGAGAGGTAAGTAAAAAGATATTGAGATGACTAGAGGTGAGATGATAGAAATGGAGAGATCTGAAATGAAAGGCTGGGAAAAGGAATAACTTGAAATGATTGTGAGATCAGAAGATGGTGGGATTATGAAAATAAAGGATACAATGATGAGATGAAAGAGAAATGGGAAGTGGTTGAGATATGTAGAGAAACAAAACAATAGTGAGATGATCAAGTGAGAAAAAAGAAAAATGAAACATGAAATAAGAGGTGAGACAACAGTGAGATAAAAAAGTGCCATGATGTAGGATGAAGGAGAAATCAGAAAACAAAGAAGAAAGAAGCTATGAGAAGAAGGTGATGAGAAACAAAACAAAGGTGGTAAGAAGGAGAGAAGCAAGTTCATGAAAAAGTGAGAGAAAGAGAGAAATTAGATGGTGAGATGTGACAAAGGTTTCGGCACTAGTCACTTCTGGGGCGGCAACGATGCCAAAGCTTTCATTAGGATTGTGTTATTTGTTTTTGCTACCTGTTTTATGGTGGTGACGCTCTGCACATGTACCGTGTTAGCACAGCCATGAGCTCTCAGATTCTCCTCCAGGTCACACCGATCATACGGAAACACCTGAGGCGAGGCCAATATTCATTATTAATATTTATAAAAGGAACAATGTTTTTATATGTACGTATTAACACACAAACCGACCTCGTCAGGACAGTAAGCACAGCCGACCCCGGTCTGCAGACACGCAGAGCAGCTCGTCGCTTTACTCGCCAAGCAATGATTTGCTGTAGGACCAAAACAAACAGTGAAGTTCAGATTGCAAACTTCATAAACCTCCTTACTTAATAAGTACACTTTACTATGTAACATTACAAATTAAACAAAACAGAAAAGCAGAGCTAAAAGAGATGTGCGATTCCAACAGATGGGCAGCAGATGGCGCCAGAGATTGCCCTGATACAGACAGGTGATGATGGTTAGGGTAAAATGTCCTTACCTTGTGCCTGGCAGCCAACCAGAGCGAGAGCTACGACTGAGAAGGTGATATGCCACACCCATCCCATCTCCAACCTGCAACACACGACAAGGTAAGCATTACACACAATACCATATATGGATCTATGTCTACTACTAGAACCTTCTGCTTCCTTCCTACTTTCTGCTTCTGAGAACTACAAGAACCTGCTCTAATCTGGATGCATCTCCTATATTGAGATCTGCAGGATCTTTCTCTGATCCTGAGGACTTTAAGATCCAGAACCTTTCTGTACCACCATGAGGTCTACAAGAACCTGTTCTTATACAGATCCATTTCTCAAAATTCTCACTCATCCAGAACTTTTTTCCAAGTGACTGACATCTAGATCGTTCTGCTATCTCAGGGTCTACAAGAAGAATCTGTTCCCTTCTGAAATCTTCTATCGTCTTGAGAATCTGCTCTTACAATAAAACCGTCTAACAAGTGAAGGTCTACAAGAATCTGCTATTAAATGCTCCAGAGATGGTAGAAACCTTCTAACATGTGGAGCTCTACAAGAACCTGCTGGATCTTTCTTTAATCCTCAGGACTAAAGATCCAGAATGTTTCTGTGCCATAATGAAGTCTGCAAGAACCTGTTCCAATTGAGATCCTCCATCCACCATGAAGTCTACTAGAACCTGTTCTTATTCATAAAAACATTTTTTCCCAAATGAAGAGCTACAAGAACCTGCTTATACCAGTATCCCTGTCTTTTCATCCTCAGGTCTATAGTAATCTGCTCCTCTGCAGAACCTTCTCCTATCGTCAGATCTACAAGAACTTGGTTTCATCAGGATCCTTCTACTATCTCAAGGTCTAATAAGACAATCTGTTGCCTTCTGAAATCTACCATCCTGCGAACCTGCCCTTACCAGAAACCTTTATAACCTAATTATTCATCTACATCTACAAGAACCTTGCTTTCATTCGGATCCTTCTGCTATATCAAGGTCTACAAGAAACTGTTCCTTTCTGAATTATGCTACTGTCCTAAGAACCTGCTCTTACCTGCTCTAACAAGTCGAGATCTACAAGAACCTGCTCTTATCTGGATATTTCACTTATCGTGAGGACTAAAAGATCCAGAACTTTTTTGTGCCATACTGAGATCTGCAGGAAACTAGTCCAGTAGAGATCATTCATCCATCGTGAAGTCTACAAGAACCTGCTCTTATCCAGATTGTTCATTATTCATTTAGGTCTATAACAACCTTGCTTTCATTCGGATGCTTGTGCTATCTCAGGGTCTACAAGAAGTATCCGTGCCCTTCTGAAATCTTCTACCATCTTGAGAAACATCTCTTACAAAAAAAAATAAACCTTCCAACAAAATGGAGGTCTTCAAGAACGTACTCTTATCTGGATCCTGAGGCCTAAAATATTGAGAATTTTCTCTGCCATACTGAGGTCTGCAACAACCTGGTCCAATTGAGATCATTCATGCACCATGAAGTCTACAAGATTGTCCTCTCATCTGGATGCTTCTCTTATACTGAGGTCTGCAATAACTCATCTAATGCCTTTTTCCAAGTGAAGGACTACAAGAATCTACTTACACTATAAACCCTGTCTTGCCATACCTAGGTCTAGAGGACCCTGATATTTTCCATAACCTTCCACCATCATGCTTTCTACAAGAACTTCATTTTGATCTTTCTGCTAACTCAAGGTCTACAAGAAGACTCTGTTCCCTTCTGAAATCACCTACCATCCTGCAAACCTGCTCTTACCTTCTACCATCCGGAAAACCTGTTCTTCCCAAAAAACTTCTAACAAGTGAAAGGATACAATAACCGATCTTATTTAAAAGGTCTAGAACTTTTCTGTGCCATAATGAGGTCTGCAAGAACCTGCTCCATTTACAATCATTAATCCACCATGAATTCTACAAGAACCTGCTCTTATCTAAAAGATCTAGAACTTTTCTGTGCCATAATGAGGTCTGCAAGAACCTGCTCCATTAACGATTATTGATCCACCATGAAGTGTACAAGAACCTGCCACTTATATAGAACCTTCTGCCATCCAGATTTCTACAATGACTTGCTTTCATCTAGATCGTTCTGCTATCTCCAAGAAGAATCTGTTCCCTTCTGAAATCTCATACAAAAAACATTTGGAAGTCTACAAGAACCTGGTCTTATCTGGATCTCTATCCAGAACTTTTCTGTGCAGTACTGAGCTCTGCAAAAACTTTTTTCCAATTCAGATCCTTTCTCTAGCTTTGTAAGGTCAACCTGCTCCCTAATATCACACCAAGAACACAGGAGGTTTAAAGAATGAAATCTAAGCAAAAGATCCAGACGTTAGGACACAACCATTTGGATGTTACGTTCTTTTAAGGTTCAGTTTTGTACTGTGCACCAAAACATCTTTACTGTCATGGTTTGCTTCAAGGGTGCAACTAGAGAGAAGCAAGAATGGAATATTTTAATAGAGAATTGGACCATGAACCAAACTAAAGAGACTGTTCAAAGAAGGAAACCCACAACACTCTGATCAGCAGCTACAGGAGGTTCTACCAAAGGTTCACAAACTTTTTCAGTCCAAACTCTAAGCCATGCATCAAAGATATTAAACAGATTTGATATGACCCAGTTCTGATTTTCTTCCCAGCTTTGATAGTCTATCCTCTCCTACATCAAAGCAGGACAGATCCAGGTTTAGCAGCAGCTGGAATTTATGTTTCTGTCAGAGATCAGGATTCCTACCATACTCCAAACATCTGGAGCTGCACATCCTCATCTGGAGTACACGGACAGGTGCCTAAACATCTGCCTATGTCCTGTTAAAGGTTATTCCATGAAGATGCTCCTCATACCAGAGGTGCCAAAACTTTCACCAAGGCTGGAAAAATATTAATGACAGTGGAGAGAAACAAAATCCAGCTCCATAAAAATCATTAAACTATTGTAATGAATGTAATGGATACAGATTTACACTGATTACACTGATTAACTATGAAATATTAATTATTTAAACATTTTTCAGTTATTGTACTGAAGATTTGTTCAAGCAATTAATAAAACTGGAAAATTAAAGAGATAAAACAGATTAATAAATCCTTATATTCTATTATGAATTAAATTCATGACATACAATTTAAAGACATGAGTTTGCTATTAATTAAATCTGTGTAAATATTAAAAGAAATAAATTACTCCATTTTAGCAGCACTGATATTATTAATATTATAAAATAATAAAAATAAAATGTAAAATACAAAAAAATTGGAATTTAAAAATATAGAATTTAAAAATAAAGATAAAAAGAACTGTCCCATTTTATTTAGACTATGATGTAAAAAGTGTAAATAGACAACATTGCATAAATGTTTTAAATTAAACAAATTATGAAAATCTATTTAAAATCGATTTCTTAAATAAATTAAATAATTAAAAAACATTAAAAAAAAACTCATCCTATTTTAGCATTACTATTTCTTAGTATCTTTTTGTTATATTTAAGTAAATGTTTGAGTATGGAATTCAAAAGAAGTTCAAGTAAATAATAAAAATTTATAAATGATTACATTATTTTAGAAAATTAAACAAATGATTAAAATTCAAGACTAATATAATACAATAATGTGTATTTATTATAAAAATATAAACAATATTAAAATAAATGGTTCCTTCAAAAAAACTGTACTTTTAAAATTAAAATATATATAGTTAATTAAATTACTAAAATATAATTTTAAAAACCGTTTAAATGAATAAATCATGTCATTTTAGCTTGTGGCAGTATGATATAAAGAATCATATTTTTATTTTTATTTTACTTATTTTTAATTTTGTTAAATTTATTTTGCATTTTAGAAACATCCTATAAAACATAGATAGGTTAATAAAACAGCATGTGAACCTGAATCTATTCCGTGATTGGTCTAGGAATCCTGCACGCTTACGTTCTGATGTAAGTAACACGGCTTCCCTTACATGAGCTGTGTCTCCTAGCAACAAAGCGGGAATTTGACAGCAGTCTGAGAGTGCCGGTGAGAGGGTGTGACCCCACCTAGGTTTTTGCACCTTGTCGAGGCTCGTAGCTGCGAGATTTATTCAGCGTTAGTGAGAAACGTCCAGACTGGGTTCAGGAAAACAAAAATCTGCTTCATTTAGAGGCTGAGGCTGAAGCTGGAGCAAAGGGACAGAGCCAGAATGGCACAGAACTGAAGCTGGAGTAATGAGACATAACCGGGATGGAAGCTAAAGTAAAGGGTCAGAACCAAGACTGAAGCTGGAGCAAGGGGACAGAACCAGGACTAAACCTGGAGTAATGGGACAGAATTGGGACTGAAGCTGGAGTAATGGGACAGAACCAGGAATAGACCTGGAGTAATGGGACATAACCGGGACTGAAGCTGGAGTAATGGGACAGAACCAGAATGGCACAGAACTGAAGTTGGATTAATGGGACAGAACTGGGACTAAAGCTGGAGTAAGGGGGACAGAACCAGCACGGAAGCTGGAGTAATGGGACAGAACCACGACTGAAGCTGAAGTAAGGGGACAGACCTGCCCAGGAAAAAATGTACTGTGAAAATTTGAAGTAAAACTGTGAAATGTTTGACAGTTTTAATGTGAACTTTCACAGTTTGACCATGAAGTTCACAGTTCTACTATAAATGTATTATGGTAATTTGGCCACTTTGTGGTGCTACTGTAAAATTTCACAGTAGATTTTTTCCTGCGTGGGACTGAAACTGGAGTAATGGGACAGAACCACGACTGAAGCTGGAGTAAGGAGACAAAACAAAGGCTGAAGTTGTATTAAGGGGTCAGAACAGGGACTGAAGCTGGAGTAAGGAGACAGAACAAAGACTGAAGCTGGAGTAAGGAGTCAGAACAGAGGCTGAAGCTGGAGTAAGGGGACAGAACAGAGACTGAAGCTGGAGTAAGGAGACATAACCGGGATGGAAGCTAAAGTAAAGGGTCAGAGCCAAGACTGAAGCTGGGACAGAACCAGGACTAAACCTGGAGTAATGGGACAGAATTGGGACTGAAGCTGGAGTAATGGGACAGAACCAGGAATAGACCTGGAGTAATGGGACATAACCGGGACTGAAGCTGGAGTAATGGGACAGAACCAGAATGGCACAGAACTGAAGCTGGAGTAATGAGACATAACCAGGACTCAAGCTGTATTAATGGGACAGAACCGGAACTGAAGTTGGATTAATGGGACAGAACTGGGACTAAAGCTGGAGTAAGGGGGACAGAACCAGCACGGAAGCTGGAGTAATGGGACAGAACCACGACTGAAGCTGAAGTAAGGGGACAGACCTGCCCAGGAAAAAATGTACTGTGAAATTTTGAAGTAAAACTGTGAAATGTTTGACAGTTTTAATGTGAACTTTCACAGTTTGACCATGAAGTTCACAGTTCTACTATAAATGTATTATGGTAATTTGGCCACTTTGTGGTGCTACTGTAAAATTTCACAGTAAATTTTTTCCTGCGTGGGACTGAAGCTGGAGCAAGGGGACAGAACAGAGACTGAAGCTGGAGCAAGGGGACAGAACAGAGGCTGAAGCTGGAGCAAGGGGACAGAACAGGGACTGAAGCTGGAG